>JANDJT010000071.1:8174311-8193178 GCA_024331685.1 Stegophilus panzeri | reverse complement strand
AAACAGTTCCACTTTCGACTCCTCAGTCCACAGAACATTCTCCCAAAAGGTTTGAGGATCATCAAGGTGTGTTTTGGAAAAATTCAGACGCGCCTTAATGTTCTGGGTTAGCAGTGGTTTTCACCTCGCCACTCTTCCATGGATACCATTTTTGTCTGGTGTCTTTCTGATAGTGGACTCATGAACAGTGACCTTTATTGATCTAAGACAGACCTGTAGGTCCTTTTGATGTTATCCTTGGCTCTTTTGTGACTTCCTGGATGAGTAGTTACCGTGCTCTTGGAGGAATTTTGGAAGGTCGGACACTTCTGGGAAGATTCACTACTGTGCTGAATTTTTCCATTTGGAGATAATGGCTCTCACTATTTCAATCACCTTCTCATCATTTCTGGAATTTCTTTCAACTTTGGCATAGTGTGTTCATGCTGTTGAAAAAGTTCTATTTAAGTGTTGATTTAATTGAACAGGGTTTGCAGTAATTAGACCTGGTTGCGTCTAGTCCAGCTGAACCCCATTATGAATGCAGTTTCATAGATTTGGGGAATTAGTAACTATGGGGGCAAATACATTTTCACACAGTCCCAGTTGGTATTGGAGAACTTTTTTTGCTTCAATAAATAACATTATCATTTAAAAACTGTATTTTGTGTTTACTCAGATTGCCTTTGTTTTATTTTGGATTTTGTTTTAATTTCTGAAATAATTTCACAAGATGCACCCAAACAGAAGAAATCAGGATGGGGGCAAATACTTTTCCTCAGCACCATATTCTAGAACTTGGAGTCAAACTTTTGCTATCTCTCTTACTCATTTGTTGGGTTTCTCATTAATATGACATTTAAACTTTTTTGTTTTCAGGATCTAACTGATAAACTTGATCATTATCAATTATGTTTGTGATCATTGAGTTTTTTTCTTCTTCTATTAAATGGCATTGTAACTGCACTAGAAATGTCCATGTAACATTTGAGCTGCATTCTACTATTAACTTAGAAAATAACGAAAATACACCAGCCAACAAGTAAGCACCAGAATTGCTAAGAGTATCAAAAATATTTCAGTAGAAACATATTTAAAGTATTTCAGGACCTTTCTTGTAGTGATTGGATTGATGATGGCATCAGGACTGAACTGATATATGGAATAAAATCTGTGCCAAAAGTATTGGATGAACAAAAATGTTTATGCTTATTTTATTTTTTTAATTATTTGTGTCTATGCATGATTGTGTTTTTTGTATGTAAAGTGCCTTGATTCATAAAGCATGATTAGCGAAAACAGCGTTTTCTAAGCTTCGTTTATTTGATGACCATGTTCCACTTTTGCCACCGAGTTCACTGTTTTCAGTCTGAGAGTGCTTTTCTTCTTTCTCATTGTATATTTTTGTTCGTTTCCTGAAAAGTTACGTTCAATAATTTTGGCACAAATTTAATTCCGTACTGATGAAGCCTTTAAGTTGGGTTGCAAAATGCAGTATATCTTTAAGATTAAGTCCTGTTACCTTTTTTGGGGAGCTCCTGCTTTAAAAGCCTGCTACACACACACACACACACACACACACACACAAAAACATATCTGCAGAGAGGACCTTTCTAAGGTCTTTCTGCCTATTCAGGATATAAACATCCAAAGGCTACTGAGACACAAAACATATGGGCATGCAAATTCTTGTTTGGACATGCATTAAGGTCCTGAGGCTGAGGGGGGATGAGGGGGGTTGTGATGGTATGAGGGGTGTCTTTTTCCCTTTTCCTTTTTCCCTTTTTCTTTCTTCTTCTACTGTTATGTATGATTCATAGACTGAGGCAGATATGTCCTTATACTTTGTAACACTACATATGAGTTCTTTGCTTATCATCTTGTAAATGCAATATTTGTGAGACAGAGAAACAGACACTGAGAAACAGTAGGGAGGCAGACAGACACAAAGGGAGAGAAAGATAGAGGGAGAGTAACAGAATAAAGCGAGAGAAATAAATGTATCCAATGGAGGATTAAAGGCCTTGCTCAAGGGCAAACAGTTACCTTCTTTGGCACTTTTTCCCTAAACACAGCACTGGTGCTGAAGCTTAAGTTTAAGTTGCCTAATCTCTAATCCTTCTGAATGTATTGAATATGCATAACATATTTTCTTTTGCTCAAACACTGAATGAGCACTGCTTTATTGTTGGTCTTTATAAGCATAAATAATGTGCTATTTTTAAAAATAAAAAGTATGTTTGTGACAGGCACAAACATCTCTACACGTGTGAGTATAATCTATCCAAACCTCTTCCATGTGTTAACTGCAAAGGACACATTTTTCCTATTTCTGAATGAAAATAATCACATAATGCATTTTTAATAATACAGATGCATACCTAGCTATTTTTCAGGGTAAAATCACATAAACATGCCTGAATATAATAAGATTGCTGTGCTTTTGCTGTTCAGCGGTTTCTTGTTTATCATGAGGTTGTTCTTTGCCTCATCCTTTATCTTTCCATGTACAAGATAGCATTCCTATTGGTCATGTGCAGAACTGGACCACACTCCCACACTTTACATTCAGAGCTGCTATGAGGAAAAGCACAAAGCTGCTGTTCAGTCAGCACTATAACAGACCTTTCCCATCACTGAAGAGAGATTTGCTCAGCGTCGTGCCCGAGTGTCGCTAAAGTGCAGGTTCAGGCATTAGGAAGAGTGATTATCTCTCTGTCTAGACGACAGACAGGAGTCGGTATAATTTGCCTGCAGCCGTTAGTCCTTTCATGTGTCGGAGTCATTCAGGGCCTCTGAAGAGAAATGGAGTGAGATCTTCAGTTGCTCTTTCTCAGTCTGTCCAGCTCATTATTCATCTGCTTCACCCTTCTCTGTTTATCTGTCCTTTATCAGTTCTGTTTTCAATTTGAGCTCAAAGGTCCCAGCTTCTCCCTCCATTTATCTCTCTTTCTCTTTGACTTGTTTACTTTGTCCCTCTTGTTCTGTGTAAAGAGGGGGGAAAACATATAAGGGTTATAGATTGTTGGAGCATCAAACCAATATGGAAATTTTAAGGTAATTAATTAGGAAAGGGTTGCGTGTCCATGGAAGCCAGAGGTAAAAGCCGAGGAAGACTGAAGCAGCAATCAACCATGAAATTCCCAGGAAAGCTTTTTGGAGGCTCATATTCAAACAGAAAATGTAAGGAGACGAAAAGCCTCAAGTCAATGAAGAAGAATAAACTGGGGAATAAACTCTAACATCATGTACACACACAGTACTCTTTCTCACCCAAACCTCTTTCCCATTGTGTATGTTCTCATTTCATGTTTGTTGCGTTGCTCTGGACTCGGCTCTCAACTCGTCAGAGTGTCTAAATCCACACAGCTCACCTGAGGCCACCTCTTTAAGCCCCATTTCCTAGAAGCCAGCTGGTAATTGTTGAGTTTTGCCCCAGGGTGTAGCAGGACAAGTGCAAGAGGAGTATGTTTGCCTCTACATGGCTCTGGTGTTTGTCTCCCACAGCTTTACTGAGCTCTGAAGGAGAGGTGTTGTTTTGAAACCCTGTGATTGAGTTTACATTTCAGCCATCCTCCTCTAACTTGTAACTCTGTGAGTGTGTGTGAGTGTGTATCAACATGAGCTACAGCATGAAACCAAGACACAGAATCACACTTCATGTCCAATGTCCTATTCATAAAGACCACAAAAGCCAAATGCACATCTATAACTGACACTGATGTTATTCGTTTAGTCAGTAGGTTGACCAACACCTGAAGTCCAGTTATTTTCTAAAGATTAATACAATATTGTTTATATTTATCATTATAATATAATAGACCTGATACCCTTATAGTTACAGCCACATAATGTTCTTTTATTATCTATTAGATGCCTTTCTGTGTCCAGTATTTTCTGAAGTTTCACACATTTTTGATGTGTCTGTGGAAGATTATCCAAAATCACATTGTCTATTGGGAAATGTTTACTTGAAAGAATGATTTCAAGGCTTTTGAACATTTTTTACAATTGAGCTTGACTCTTTTCCACCTTGTCTCTTATTATGATTTAAACTTGAATTTTAAAATGTCACCCATCAGCCGTAACATTAAGATCACCTGCCTAATATTGTGTAGGTCCCCCTTGTGCCACCAAAACAGCTCTGACCCGTCGAGCATTGGACTCCACAAGACCTCTGAAGGTGTGCTGTGGTATCTGGCACCAAAATGTTAGCAGCCGATCCTTTAAGTCCTGTAAGTTGCGAAGTGGGATCGTACTTTTGTCCAGCACATCCCACAGATGCTCGACCGGATTAAGATCTGGGGCATTTGGAAGTCAAGTCAACACCTTGAACTCTTTGTGATGTTCCTCAAACCATTCCTGAATAATTTTTGCAGTGTGGCAGGGTGCATTATCCTGCTGAAAGAGGCACCTTCCATTAGGGAATACTGTTGCCATGAAGTGGGGTACTTGGTCTGCAGCAATGTTTAGGTAGGTGGTATGTGTCAAAGTAACATCCACATGAATGCCAGGACCCAATGTTTCCCAGCAGAACATTGCCCAGAGCATCACACTGCCTCTGACAGCTTCCCTTCTTCCCATAGTGCATCCTGGTGCCATCTCTTCCCAGGTCAGAGACACGCATGCACCTGGCCATCCACAAGAGGAAAACATAATTTGTCAGACCAGGCCACCTTTTTCCATTCCTCCATGGTCCAGTTGTGATGCTCACGTGCCCATTGTAGGTGCTTTCGTTGATGGACAGGGGTCAGCATGGGCAGTCTGACCGGTCCGCGCTACAAGCTGCAATGTACTGTGTGTTCTGACCCCTTTCCATCATAGCCAGCGTGAACTTTTTCAGCAATCTGTGCTACAGTAGCTCTTCTGTGGGATCGGACCAGACGGGCTACCCTCACTCCCACGTGCATCAATGAGCCTTGTGTGCCCATGACCCTTTCACCGGTTCATCAGTTGTCCTTCCTTGGACCTCTTTTTTTAGGTACTAACCACTGCATACCAGGAACACCCCACAAGACCTGCAGTTTTGGAGATGCTCTGACACAGTCCTCTTGCCATCACAATTTGGCCCTTGTCAAAGTCGCTCAGATCCTTGCGCTTGCCCATTTTTCCTGCTTCCAACCCATCAACTTCGAGAACTGACTGTTCACTTGATACCGAATATATCCCAACCCTTCACAGTTGCCACTGTAATGAAATAATGTTATTCACTTCACCTGTCAGTAGTTTTAATGTTATGTCTGATCGGTGTATATACCCGCCAATCACACTGGAGGTGTGCAAGCAGTTTGGACATTGGATCCTGGGAGCTGTTGTACACCACCCCATCCAAAGTGCTTTTCTGATACTCTGAAGGCATCAGAGGCCTGTTCTAAATCAGGATTCATCATATTAAGCATGTTTTAAAAAAAAAAAAAAAAAAAAAAAAAAAAAAAAAAATCTCTACGCTTATTCTATATAGTATAGTAAAGTCTGAGCTGCTTGCACTGTTCAGAACAGCAGAATGTGGTATGGTCATTTATGAGCAAATCATTCTGCAGACTCAGAGTTGAGAGTAATTAGAAAACATGTTACCAGTAAAGACTACCAGTAAAGGTAGGCCGATAATGTCCCAGGTTTTAAGAGTGAAAATGCTACCTGTCTCTCTTATTCTCCTTCCCTGTCTCTCTGTTTCTCCCTCTCTCCCTGTATCCCTGGGCCAGGACAGCAGGGAGGGGACGGAGGAGCTCCACCCGGATGAAGTGGCTCAGTGGTGGGGTGAATGGAGCAGCTGGTCAACCTGTAGCTGGACATGCGGAGGAGGCGTTCGCTCACAGGAGCGCCACTGTCTGCAGCAGAGGTTAGACGTCCAGCAAAACACATTAACACTTGTTTCCTCGTTGACGTCCCCTTGGTTGAATCTCTTCCAGTTTCTGCACAATTTTATCATACTTGAATATTGTGAATAGATAAGACACAGCTCTACATGAGGAGGGAGAGTTAATGAAGATGTTTTGACCACTAATGTTAAGACTGAGGCTCAGACCTGGGGGGGACCCTCCGTTCTAACCTCCCCTTAGACTGGGCTTGTTATTTAGCTGTACAGGGCTTGTTACTACTCCATCAGTCTGACCCTTTTGTGAACCTACGCCTTACCCTGGTTAGCATCACCCACCACAGCCTGTAGGTTAAAACTCCATTTCCTTTTGGAAATGGAGTTTTAAATGTCCCTGATAGCACAATGCAATTACATTTTGTCAAGCCCAGGCTTCATAACAGTTGCAATCTGCTTTCGCTTCCAGAGACATCTGGAGTTTACCACCCAATACACTTGTTAAAGTTGGAATACAGCACTTTAAGAAAATGATCCTGACCTTTATTGAAGATACTGACTTGTGTTGTACCAGTTACTGAACCTAAACTGATTATAATGAGTACAGAGCCTTGTGGGATTTTTTTATTTATTTTATTTTTTATTTTATTTTTTTTTTTCCACAGAAAAGATAAGTTAATATCAGATATGAAAATGTCCTCCAATACTAATTATGCCGTCCATTTTTTTATTTATTTATACATTTACATTTATTCATTTAGCAAACGCTTTTATCCAAAGCGACTTACAAATGAGGAAATACAAGCAAAATGATATCTCAAGCGGAGAACAATACAAGTAGTGCTACCATACAAGACTTTTTTAAATTGAGTTCTAGAAAAGCAAAGTGCTTGGGTCTTTAGCTGTTTTTTGAAAATAGTGACAGATTCTGTGGTCCCGATTGAGGTTGGAAGTTCATTCCACCACTGAGGGACAGTTAGTGTGAAGGTTCTGGAGTAGGCACTACTAAGTGTCGGTCATTAATCGATATTTATATTCATCATTTGGCAGTCTTACCTATCCAAATGGAGGTGGAATTCAATTCAGTCAGGTGGAACATTGTGTAGATTGTGTTTGAATGAATATATTAAGTGATGTGGTTGAGAGTGTTGCTGCAATATACAATCAATACAGTTTCTCTTCTTCCCTTTTCGAACAATTTTTCGTGTTAGATATAATCAGCTGGCTGGCAGATCTTACAGCGAATATACCTTCTGTTTTCCCTGTCAGTATATTTTATGTCCATATTTTGATGGTAATCTCATAAGTGCACACTTTTATGGGACACAGTGTGCATGTTTTTTTTTTAAATTTTTTATTTTACATTACAGCATTTGCACACATCCTTATCCAGAACTATTTACAGATGGGCTCTATAGTCCACCATATCCATACATATCCATCAAAAATGTATCCTCATGCTAGTTCAATAGGGTCTAAGAATACCATCAGGCTAAACCCTGTTAGAGAGAAGTAAGTACAGCAAGAAAGCACACAAGTCAAGGATTGTTTTTAAATATTAGTGCATATTTAAGTGCTTGGTATTTTAAATACCAACAGTCAAATATCTACAATCATTTTAAAACCATGAAAATGATTGTCATGGTTTGTCATGTATTTATAATTTTCATTAACTGCTTAATTTAGATAGATTTCTACTGAGTTTACACTTTACGTACATGCATGTAAAAAAAACACAGCAGAGTGGCTGGGTGCGTGTCACAGCTGGTGTGGTTTTAAACATGGTTAAAGTGGAAGCTTGAGCACAATTGAGAGACCGTTCATGAAAGCTGTAGGTGTAAATTGGCCCTTTAGTATTGTCTGATGTGTTGTTTGTTCTGTACAGACAACTAAATGTGTGTTTAGTTGATATTTTGGTGAAGTAGCCTATTTCTGGATGGCGATAAGTAGTGAACATTAGACCACCAAATGTGGTTGTAAGGAATGGGATGAAATTTATAAGGCTGTGCTTGCCAGGAAAATCTACCCTATCACACAACAGTTACCATCCAGGGAGGGTGAGGGCTAGCAAGTGCTTCCTCTGAGACATGTGAAGCCTGCTAACACATCTTGTCAAACTACAGCTAATGCTACGTCACAGGCCAACTGAACACACTCACACAGGAAAGTGTCCACAGTTGGTTTGTGTCACTATGATTGACAGAGGGGAAACCAATGCCATCCTTCCTACCCTGAGAGGACAGCCAGTTTTGACCTTTTGGACACGCAGACATTTTTTTTTTTTTTTTTTTTTTGGAGTCAAATATGCAATTTTTTTGAACATAGGATGAAGAATTTTCTGTTGCACCACTCAGGAGCCCTGGAAAGTACAGTCTTATTTCCGTATCTGCACTAATAGGGGTCTTGGTAAATGGTATTGGTCATTTTTGGACCAAAATAGGTTTGAAAATCCCACTGTGTCATTGATTTTGAATGTTGCAAAGCTGGAAATACTTTTTCCCTCAACACATAGTTGGTGTTGCGCTGCACAATTGTGGGAGCTTCATTAGGAGGTTTGGCCCAAAGTTTAAGGATGGAAATGTACATTGGAAGTTATATAGATGATGGTATATAGTTCCAGTTTGATTTCTATGTTTAATCGATTTAATACAAACTTCTGCTCTTTTAGGTAACAGTATGTGGTGACTGTATGATGATAGTATACCTGATATTAAAACTGGCAGATATAAAGTTTTCCTTAAACTTCGGGCACCATAAATGTCTTTGCTGGCCATAAAAGACCATGTGTTATTAGCAAGAAGGGAGAGATTTCTCCTCTTATAACCCCCAGGATGAGAGAAATTGTATGTCTATGGGCCATTAATTAACCAAATCACCGGCCCACATGACACCAGCAATACTGTCCAGACAAACATACTTATAAAATGCCTTTTAGAGCAAATGGGCGACTGCTTGAGGAAGATTCTTCTGAAGATAAGGGCTCATGTTGAGCTAGGCCAGCTGGCCCCCATTAGCACTCCCCTGTGTGAGAGAGTGAGTGAGTGAGAGAGTGTGTGTGTGTGTGTGTGTGTGTGTGTGCGCATGCTGGGGAGGGGGATCTCAGTGGTGAAACAAAGATGAGGAGGAGGCCCATCTGGAGTAGGCTGAAAGGGGCGAACAAGCCTGGGAAAGTCGCACATGTGTAAGCCAGGTAGTCTCTCATGAAAGGAGCAGCGTAGCATGCATCAGATACAGACTGTCTGATGCAAGATGGCACGGAGGCTAGCAAATAAGTTAAGGATTGATTTAGTTCCGGAGGGAAGAATAAAAATGATTTAATACTACATATTGCACAGTAATGTGTAACGGTATTGCAGACTGTGTTCAATAAAAAAAAAAAAACCCTGCCATGAATATCTGCACATGCCTGAAAGAATGCTTTCAGTGCCCTAAATCAAGTCTTCATGTATAATCAGCAGTGCAACTACACCATGCATGAGGTTAAGTACAACTGTAGCTTTTAAGGCTATCAGAGTTACAGGTGTGTGACAAATTAAAGAGAAAAAAAACAACAACATAATAAAGTGTGTTAGTAAAGTATTGGTCCACTGAGTTGCTATGAGAACAGCTTTAATGTGCATTGTCACAGAATTCTTCTGCAGTCACCTTGCAGCTAGACAAAAAATGCTAGCAAGATTTGATTAAGAGAAAACTACAGCCTGAATCACTGGCAATCGACTTACTGACTTTTTGCTGAGCATGCAAGAACAATGTAGTACTTCAGAAACTTTTTAGAGAGGATGGGGACTATGGCTACACAGTAATCCTCTCCCCAAAAAATCATATACTAGTTTGTTTCCTATAGTCTGTATTAATGCACTGAAATAACTAATTTTTCTCTTCATAAGCCATATTTTAGCTTCATCAATTAGGTTTCCAGGCACGACTCTTACACTATATTTGATTTGTCTACTCTTGCTTCTGTAGCTGTGTAAATGTTTTTAACATGTAATGTTCTCTTTCTAGGCTCACTACCACACACAACATTAACAGTTCCTTCTGTGCTGGATCGCCTAAGCAGTATCAGTTGTGTACTAACCAGGTAGGGCTGCATTTTATGTCAGTGTTTTATGTGATTTGGAATCCCTGAAATAGGGCTGAGCGTTATTAACGGATAAGGAGAAACTGTGTGAACTGTGTTCTGCCAAAGCTGGCTGGAATACGCATGCATTCTGACATGTTAGTTTAATGCTGTAATACGTGCAAGCTGTTTGCCATGCCGCCTGCTGTGTGAGCTGTGTAATTATTGATGTATTTATTGCCTAGCCGTGCCCCAACAGCAGAATCGGCTTCAAACAGCACCAGTGCTCCCAGTTCAACGCCAAAGCCTTCAGCAGGAAGCACTACGAGTGGGTTCCCCTCTATCCAGGTAAAAATGCCTTGTTGGTCATATGACTATTAAGGAGATTTGAAACACATTGGGTGGGACAAACTTTCTTTGAGAGTTCAGGTTCATTTGCTCAGTGTTCATTGCTATAATGAAGGAACATGATGGTAAATTCCACAAGGGCTAGCTTGGCCTTAGAACCCAGTTATTATAGAAACTGTTCAGCCAAAACAAAATTTACACACTTTTTGATCATGTATCATGATGTTTGCTCTTAAACACTGGACACAGGGCTCAGTAATATCATTTATAGATAAAGAGTCCCATAAATATGGAATAAAATTTGTGCCAAACGTATTGAAGGTAACTTTCTCATTTGCTCAACTCGGTTGTAATTCACTTTGGAGAAAAGCATCTGTCAAAGGGACTGTAATATAAATGAGTTTATTAGTCTAACTGGAACTACAGACAGTTGACAAATTGAAGGGAAAAACTAACATGCAGTGTCTTAGTAAGGTGTTGGGACACCACGAACTAACAGAACAGCTCAGTGTGTTGTAAAAGCATGTCTGAGGAGGGTGTCAGAGACAAGTTGGAGCTCCTGCCAGTTTCTGTCACCTGTTCTACTCACCTTTCCTTCCTGACAGTTGCCAGAAGATTGTTCGGATGTAAGCGCAAGTCAGGCCTCATCTTTCCATTGCTCTCCTATGGTCCTTTTTTAAAAAGTCTGTTCCTGTTTCGCTTAGTTATTAGACACAGAGCGTCTCTGATCTTCCATTCTTGGCCCCGGGACAGCCGTTCCATAGTCTCGCATCTCGTAGATGGGCGTTTGGGTTTATTTCCGAATCCCGTGGCCTCTAAGGAACAAAAGAGGCCTTTCTATGATACAATGACTAACTTCAATCTCCAGCAGAACTCTCCAGAGTCTAGATATTTAACAGCGTTAATGATGTCATATCCTGTCCAGATGATTACATCAGCATTTCCAGCAAGCCGTGTGACCTGCAGTGCACCACCACCACGGGAGAGAGACAGCTATTGGTTCCGGCACACGACGGGACCTTTTGCAGGAATGGTGCCTACAAGGGCGTTTGCATAGAGGGCCAGTGCCAGGTTACACACTACACTTACTTCTAGAAGACTACACTTCATAAATCATCTCCAATAGATGGAGTTTGGGATGGGATGATGGTTCTTTCCATACTGTCAATTCAGGAAAGTCATGCTATAAAAGAATGCATCAGTTAACCTCGAACTTAGCAACCCATGCAAATAATTGGATGGCAGCCATAAAGTTTGAAATGATTATTTTTAGACTACATGAGTTACACAACAGATGCACACAGAGGTAATAGTGAGCAGGGAGCAGTGACACAAGCATGCAGGAAATCTGTCCTCACTTCAGTTCTGCGAGCACTGAGACACACTTCCTTTTGCAAGTGTCTACACTTTGATTGTGAGTCTCATTTATAAGGAGCACACTCGCTGATACTACTCTGGGCACTCATTTTTCCTGCCCTCGTAATAGCTATTAAAGATACTGTAATGTCTTGAACATATAAACTTCCCTTGTAGCAGCACCGAACATAAACAGAACTAAATAATGTTCCATGATGTCTCTGATTGATTAATACTAAGTAGGTTACTCATTTTGTTATCAGTATTGATGACCACCAAAAACCAACAGTCTAAAAAATGGCATTGATGGACTCCATGTCCTTACCAGCTTCCTGTGTCTCTGTCCTCATACAGGTGGTGGGGTGCGATGGGAAACTGTACTCCAGTAAATCTATAGATAAATGTGGCATCTGCGGTGGAAACGGTGACACTTGCTACCGGATCTCAGGATCTTACCGGAAAGGGATCACACAGTTAGGTATATCTTATACTACCACTAAGAGGCCACATTCTATTCTCTCAGAACACATGGGGGGGGGGGGGGGGGGGGGGAAAAAAAAAACAACGCACAATGAGATTTTAAAATAAACATTTGAATTTCTGTTAATGATTGCACACTGTGGGGTTAGTGTTTAGCACGTTTGCGTCGCACCTCCAGGGTTCGGGGTTTCCTCCACCAGTACATAGACATGTGTTGTAGGCTGATTGGCATTTCCAAATTGTCTGTAGTGTGTGTGAATGTATGTGTGATTGTGCCCTGCGATGGGCTGGCCTCCTGTCCAGGGTGTCCCCCACCTTGTGTGCAGAGTTCCCTGGGATAGGCATCAGGCTCCCCCATGACCTTTTGTAGGATAAGCGGTATGGAAAATGGGTGGATGGATGGATGGATGGATGGATTTCACATTGGGACACCGTCATACTGCAGGCGGTGTTTTTACCATGACCACGGTTTTCCTTTTCTCAATACCATCATCTTTTCTTTTTCCTATGTTTGGTTAATAGTATTCATTGTGTGCTTTAATTTGCTATACAAACACTTTTTTTTTTTTTTTTTAATTATTTATTTTATTTTATTTTTTCTGGCTGAAAATTGAAGGCCCTGTTTTTACACTGACATCTATTCATTTGGCTGGTGTTGCTCTCCAAAGCAACTTACAAGCTGGCCAGAGTACAATCTGAGCTCAGAGCTGAGCAGTTCAGGGTTAAGGGTCTTTTTCAAGGGCCCTCGTTTTCCATCCAACTCCACCATATCCAACCTGTTAAATAACATTATAAAATTCTGAAACCTTTTACAACATTTCTTATTTGTAAACCGAGCATTTAAAAGAAATCATTACTTTCAGATTGTATATTGAACTAACAGTGGTTACATTTGCCAGGAAGTTGATTTTGTAGGACTAATTTGAAATCATTGGTATTTTCTATGATCCATCAGGCTATGCCTTTATAACTAATATACCTGTAGGAGCTACGGACATCCAGATCGTCGAGCGGCGAAAGACTGAAAACATCTTGGGTAAAATCTCTTACACCAGAATGGAGGTAGAGGAGAAAGCACACACAGTACAGGAGCCATATTCTCACATACATAACACACAATAAGTTTTTCTCACCCTGATATGTGAATTTGCTGTATATGGCATTTAACAACCAGTAAAATAATTAAAAAAAAAAAAAATTATATATATAATATATATATATTTATTTATTTTGCATGATTGTGCCATTTTCTAAAATTATGCTTTAGAGTCTCCTACTGCTTTAGTCTAGTATACACTCTCCCCTATCCATCACAGCGACCAATCATGGGCATCTGTGTGTGTCATTTATATGGATAGTGCTTTCCTCCTAGTGTGTTATGCCGCACCGTGGCGCAGAACGAGCAGCAGTCTGGAAAAATGCTGCACGTGTCTCGGATGAAGCATATCATAGCCTTCATCTTCCCAGATTGGTAAATGTCATATGAGAGGGGATAGAAATCGACTGGTAGTGGATTTTACCGATAACTAAGTTGGGCGGTACCTGCCAAGAACCGATTAATCAACTTGATGGGTTTTAGAATTGATACTGAATGAAAACATAACACAAAAATAAACAGTACTGACTGTACCATGAAAATGTACTGTACTTTTTTTTAAAAAACGAAATAAATATATATTAACATATATTAACCATTAATAAATATTAAAGTAGATAAAAGATACAAGTCCAAGCTAAACCAAAATGTAACACTCCAAATAACAAATAAAAATAGACATCCAAAATGAATAATAAAAAAAAAACCCACTTCAAATAACACAACGAAATTCGTCAGTGATGGTTTTTATTTCGCCACTAGAGGCCGCTCTCGTACTGCGTAATGACGGTGGACATTACAGTTAGGCTAATATGAAATAGAATTAAGTCCTATTACAATTAAGCTTTGTTGTGCACGTTTCAGCATCTGCTAGAGGAAAAAAAAACAAATGAATACAGAAAACCCAGTATGATTAGTAGCTGAGTGTTTGTGGGCTCATTTTGGTCATACTGTCCCATTTAGCGCTGTCTGATGAAGCTGGCCACTTCTTCTTTAATGGCAACACTGTACTCGACAACCCACGCAACTTCCCCATAGCAGGAACAGTGTTTAAATACCGGAGGCCAGTTAACCTCTTCTCAGATGGCTTTGAGTACATCATGGCCCAGGGTCCTACCCAGCAGGGCCTGAACGTCATGGTAGGTATATAGGTATGTACTGCTTCTAATAGAACCATTACTTCTCTCTTTCTTTAAAAAAAAAAAATCCTTCTAAACATTTTCTTCTTCTCAATTTTCTCACATCCTGTAGCTAACAATATAACACAACCTAACAGGCAGTGTTAGCTATAGCAATGTTTTCATTTCATGTCAGAATTTACCATAATTACCGAAATCTTGCCAAAAATGTGCATGTGTTGGTTGAACTTGTAACTTGTATCTGCTTAAAACTGAAGATTTGACTTGAGTTGTGATGTCACACAATAAACAAACACGAACAATAAATTAGCAGAGGTTACAAACTGTACGCAGTTATGTTTGGCAAACATTTTCCCTAAAACTTTTACTTGGCCTCATAGAAATAAACAAAGATATAGTGGTATTTTAGCAAGTCGAATTTAGCGTTGTATTCTAAACAATTGAAAGATAATTAAATATGATTCAGTTAACTGCTAGCCATCATGGTTGTCATCATATTTATATTGGTGCCGCATGTGTTGCCTTAGAAATGGTTGCCATGGAAATTTCCAAGTATGAGTAGAATTTGAGTCGTCGATGAAATTCTGACACGATGTGAACGCGCAAAAAGCCGAATCACGCAATTGCAAATGATCCACCATCATTTCTATAAATATGCATGTATTTATTTATTTATTTCAAGTACATTATAGTTCTAGTATTGTAAACCATTCTTAGAGCTTAGGTTTTATTATGATGTAAATTGTAATAGTGACACATTTCACGCATGCACTCCTGCACATAACTTAAGTTTTCATTTCTTGAAAAGGTTTAGTGTGACTCATTTGACTCAGTGTAGTGCTGTAACTTTTTTTTTTTTTTTGTCTTTGTATAAAGTATTACAACCTTAATGGAAAGATGCCTCACATCACGTACGAGTACACGGTGCCTCGCGTGTCCTCCACCGCAGCATCGTCCACCCAGGAGCAGCCTCCACTGGCCAGCATGATTGCCAACGCTTCCTATACACAACTCCCCATCACCGGGAATGAGGTAGAGGCTCGCAACGAGGACCGAGAGGATGAGAAGAACCAGAGTACACCTCTGGATCATAAGGGGAGCATGGAGGCACATGGAGATGTTCGGTGGGAGCACCAGGCTCCTTGTAACCTCAGTGAAAATCCTGAGGCGCTGCACCTTAGAGCATCTGGAGAGGTTCTCCATAATGAGCTGGGAAAGAATGGTGGCTTTGGTGAGTGCAGAATTAGTGTGTTTCTTTTGCCCTTTGTATAAACTTTGGTAAAAGTGATTTGTGTGAGACTAATAACATGTAGATGAGATCTATTTCCACAGTGAAGTCTTCGATAAATCAGTTATCTGTATTTTAAGCTGGGTGTAGGTAGTGGTGTTTTTAAATCATTATTGGACGTGCGATTATAGGAAGATCATCAACAACAAGGTGATGTAGTGCTGCCTGATACAGTACAAAGAGTCCTATAATCTCTGAACGTGATTTCCTCTTATACCCCAGCCATTTGCAAATGATTACAATTTTCAAATTATTCAATTTTGATACATACTAGGAGGGCATGGTTAGAAAGTTCTGACCAATCATATTCAAAAATGCAACAGCGCTGTGGGACAAAAGCTTATAATCGTTCATGTACGAATGTTTGCATCAGGCTGTACTTCAGTCACATTAACTAAATGTACTAAATGCTAAATAATGCTACATAATTGTACAGTGAGATACAGTGAGGCACCACAGTACGCAAAAACAAAAGTTAATGTGAAGCTTGTGATCTAATGCACCAAATGGTAAATGGCGCACTTATATAGTGCTTTTATCCAAAGCGCTTTCCAAAGTCTCATTCACCCATTCTCACACACACACACACACACACACACACACACTCGCACACCAATGGTAGCAGAGCTGTCATGCAAGGCGCTAACTTGCCATCTGGAGCAACTTGGGGTTCAGTGTCTTGCCCAAGGACACTTCGGCATGTGGAGTCATGTGGGCCGGGAATCAAACCGCCAACCCTACAATTAGTGGACAACCCGCTCTACCACCTGAACCACAGCTGCCCATCAAATAATTAAAAATATACAGTATATCCATGACAATTTTTAGCCATCCCTTCAGTCCATTATGTTTAATTAGTTAAGAATGTTAAAATTTGTGATTGATTAAAATATGAACAGAATGCACTCTAACCCCTCCAGGCTCCAAATTTAACCTGATTGAAGGCGACTCTTCTAGTGTGACTAATGAAACACAGCCCATGACAACGAGTGCAAAGAGCAAGCTGTATAAGTGTGCGGAGAGTACATCCATCTCCGCCTGCTCCACGCTGAAACTGAACTCGAGCTCCTCCATGATGAACAACCTGGCTCTGCAGATCCACACGACAACCCAGAGAGAGCCTGAGGCGAACAGCACCTCACAGCACAGAGCTCAACTCATCCCGCTCCAGCAGGGGGCACCAGAGCACCTCCCACTCACTGACAGGTCAGCCAGAGGGACTGAGGAGGGGATGGAGGGAAAGAACAGGAAAGAAGGTGCAGTGCGGGTGGGGAGGTTTGAGATGGGGGAGGAAGGTTGGTACAAAGTAGACTACAGGGAGAGAGAAACCATCTAGCCTCAGGGTTAATCAACTGTATTCTTTACATATTAATCTGTGCTAATGCTGATCCCCCCTTATTTCCCCTTCTCTCTCTCTCTCTGCTGCAGTAATGAGTTTGAGGTGGTGTCTCTCGACCACGATGTCAGTCTGGCAGGCGTGTACAGATGGAAGGTATCTGCGTACGCACCCTGCAGTTCAACTTGTACCACAGGTGCAATTATGAACCAACACACTGACATGCACACCAAGCCACTGCTTTAAAGTTGGCAACACTGAATACATTGAAAGTTTTCTTTAAAAAGTAATTAATTACTTGAGGTGGCAGTTCCACTGAAGTCATTTGACAAAAGGAAAAGTCACAAATGCACATGCCGTTACTCTCATCAAGAATTCTGTGAATAAGTAAATTAAAAAATGTCCCCAATCCTACACACCCTATATCCTGGTAAACTGGTGTAATAACAGAAGACTAACTCTGATTTATCCAGTGCCCTTGAACATGTACATTTTCAATCCACTAAGCATAATCTGTGTAGAATAATAATTTGTTTCATATGTTAAGTGCCCAAGAAATGACAAAAATGGCCTAGGAACATGTCTACACCTTTACCCTTATTAAAATAGTGAGCCTGTGGCTGAAGGTGCTCTCCATCTGCCACAGCTCAACATATAGTGGATGAGAGGGGTTTCCCAGAGTGGACCTGAATTTGTCTCTCATTCTCTTCTCCACCACTGTCTCTGGATTGTCCAGTTTTTGACCAACAACAGAACTATCTTTCTTCACCAGCTTGTTGAGTTTGTCAGCCTCCCCAGCCTTAATTCCACCTCCCCAGCACGTCACAGCAAAGAACAGGGTGCTGGCTAATACAGACTGATAGAACATCTGCAGTAGCTGTACATCAGTGGAGAGTTTTGGAATGGCCTAGTCAAAGCCTGGATTTGAATCCCATTGAAATGTTGTGGGGGGGATTTAAAACGGGAAGGACATGCAAGAAAACCCTCAAACATCCTGCACCTGAAAGAATATTGCATGGAAGAGTGGTCAAGAATTCCAGCAAGTCTCGTAGACAATTATGCAAACCGCCTACAATAAGAAGTTATTTCTGCTAAAGGGGGCAATACCAGCTTCTGAGGCCAAGGGTGTACTTACTTTTTCCACAGAAGAATATCACATCTATTGATATTTCTGTTGAATAAATCATTTGAAAAAGCTAATTTTCCTTGTGGTTTTGTTTAAGTATATCAACTTCATTAATTTGCTCCGTTTCAAAGATGATCAAATGTTTGCTTGTCCAAATATGTAAAAAAAAAAAAAAAAAAAAAAGCCAACAATTTTCATGAGGTGTACTTATTTTTTCACATGAATGTATCTATCTATCTAATCTAATCTAATCTCTCTCTCTCTGTGTCTGTAGGCATCAGCACAGCATATGCTTTGTGTGTAAAATATGACGGTTCTGAGGTTGATGAGAGTTACTGTGATTCTTTGACTCGACCTGAGCCCACGTACGAGTTCTGCACAGGCAGAGAGTGTCTGCCCAGGTCAGAGACACCTGTGTGTGTGTGTGTGTGTGTGTGTGTGTGTGTGTGTGTGTGTGTTGTGTGTCTGTGCATGTAAGCAAAAACTTGGAAGCAAGATGAATGCTACATTTCAAGGAGGACCGTCACCCCACACACATTCATACGCTCCTTCATTCTGAGGGGCAATTTGGAAGGTGGGAGAAAACCAGAGAACCTAGAGGAAACCCATACGGAGACCGTTAGAACATGCACAGAGAATCCACACAAACAGCAGCCTGAGCCCAGGATCAAGTCTGGGGTACTGGAGTTGCGAGGCAATAATCAAAAGTAACAGTCAGTATGTGGTGTCCATCAGCTGCTTTAATTACTACAGTGCATCTCATCCTCATAGTAGCACTGTCTTAGGCGTCTTACATTACAGACATTGCAGTTTATTGCTCTGAACACATCTGCAGTCCTCATGCCTC
>JANDJT010000071.1:8149812-8167002 GCA_024331685.1 Stegophilus panzeri | reverse complement strand
ACACACACACACACACACACACACACACACACACACACACACACACACACACACACACACACAAAAAAAAAAAAAAACACACTAATACACACATCCCACAATAGCACAACATTACAAATTATGGCACACACAAAACATAATACTCACAGAATCAAACCAGACATTTAGTACAACAACGGAAAAATATTCGTGTTAATGAATGTGGTCTATATTTTTGAGCTCATTCACCACCACAGCCCATGTGATCCCATGCATTTCCCCTGAACAGACAAACTTAAAACAGACTCTAAGCAAATCATTTTGTTCAAGTACATTTGTACTATGTTGTGTATAATGTTGTGATAATGATTTGGCTCACTATAAGGTAAAAGTGCAAGAAGATAGCCTTACTTTGAAGACCTTTTATAGTACATCTGAACCATTTAGGCAATAGGAGAAGGAAGGAAATGAAGGGAAAAGGCTGCAATAAAAGCTTAGCAGAGTGTCATGGAGGATAAAACCCAGAACATGGGAATAAAAACAGTCAGTCAGTCTAATACTAAAGCCCAATATCGGATCAGTGCATCCCTAAACTGTATATAGGTTATACTTTACTTTACGCACATACTTTATTTATATGGTAAGTCATGTGGAAAAATAAGTAGACCCCATGGAAATTGTTGGCTTTTTTGACACACTTTGACAAGCAAACATTTGATCCTCTTTGAAACAATGCCTATTAATAAAGTTGATGCACTCTATCAAATGACATACAAAACTGACATTTTGTAGTAATTTTCTCAATTTAAATGAACAAAAAACAGATCAGTCACTTGGAAAATGTAAGTACACCCCTACATTTATCACACCTTCAAATCCATAAAATTATAATCAGGTGTTCAAGATTGGGTGCCAGTGATTTAGAACCTGCTTAGGGAGTGCAGGAGGAACGTGTCTTATTTATACCCCTCTCATATCTAGTGTCTGGTGTTCCCTTTGTTATTGAGGTGTGTGCTGTCATCATGCCAAGATCTAAAAAATTCTGTAAGGCCTTCAGAAAAAAAGGTTGTGGATGCCTATGAGTCTGGCAAGGGTTTAAAATTATCTCCAAATTATTTGAAATACATCATTCCACTCTAAGGAAAATAATCTATAAATGGTGCAGATTTCAAGTGACTACCAATTTGTCCAGGACTGGCCGTCCCAGCAAATTCAGGCCAAGAGCAGACCATCTGATGCAAAACATGTCTCCAGGATTTCATCACAGGATCCGCTAGTAATTCTTGCAACTGTTGGTGTCAAAGTCCATGCTTCTACAATCAGAAAGAGATTGCACAAATCTGACCCGCAGGGGAGGTGTGCCAGGAAAAAGACTTTGCAAGACTACAGTTTGCCAATGAGGAAAAACCAGGCCCTGTGGAATAATGTGCTCTGGACAGACGAATTAAAGATAGTTGTTTGGGACAGACCAAAGACAGCTTTTTAGGAGAAGCATCTCATACCAACTGTGATGCACGGTGGTGAAATGTTATGGTTTGTGGTTGCTTTGCTGCCTCAGGGACTGGACAGCTTGCATTCATTGATTCAACTATGAATTCTGCATCATATCAAAGAGTGCTTGAGGATAATGTGAGGTCATCTATCCGAAAGTTGAAGTTGAACCGAAAGTGGACCTTTCAACAGGATAATGATCCTAAGCACACGAGCAAATCCACCAAGGAATGGGTCAAAAAGAAGAAATGGGGGGTTATGGAATGTTCTAGTCAAAGCCCGGATTTGAATCCCATTGAAATGCTGTGGGGGGATTTTAAACCAGGAAGTACATGCAAGAAAACCCTCAAACATCTTGCAGCTGAAAGAATATTGCATGGAAGAGTGGTCAAGAGTTCCACCAAGTCTGGTAGACAATTACGCAAACCGCCTACAATAAGTTATTTCTGCTAAAGGGGGCAATACCAGCTTTTGAGGCCAAGGGTGTACTTACTTTTTCCACAGAAGAATATCACATCTATTAATATTTCTATTGAATAAATGATTGAAAAAGCTAATTTTCCTTGTGGTTTTGTTCAAGTTTGTACAAATATGTCGAAAAAGCCAGCAATTTTCATGGGGTGTACTTATTTTTTTGCATGACTGTATATAGCATTATTGATACACTTAACATACTAAAATATGGTTGAATGTTTTTACCCCTGTCTCCCTTCTAGCGGAGGATGTTTGTGAGGACAAAGCGACAGCAAACTGTGCGCTGGTGTTGAAAGTAAAGCTCTGCACACACTGGTACTACAGGAAGGCCTGCTGTCTGTCCTGCAAGACCAAAGGTCACTAAAGAGCTGCTGAACCCTAACTGGGACATTCTACTCAATGTGAAGAACCCCAGATATACACACACACTGTAACCCTGTGACCCTAACCTGTTACCCCAAAATCTATACCCAAAAAAAAAAAAAAAAAAAAGGACACCCCAGCTGGTTACCTACAGCTACTCTATCTCTACAACCTGTTCTAACCTGTTAGACTAAACTCTATGCTGATCTAATAGCTATTCAAATTGGTAGCTCACAGGCTACATGCTAACTTGTGAGCCATAAACTACACTCTCACCCATTATGCCTAAAACTGAATTCAAAACTAGTTACTCAAAAAACGCATTCTAAACATTTACACCTAGAAACTACACTCTAAACGGGTGTAAACAATTTATTAGGGTATTTGGTATGCTGATCTAGAAACCATTTACTAATATTGTTAAACTACATTGTACATGCACAACCCCCTAAACTGCCCCAAACCTGATACCCTTAGCTGATGACAAATCCAGAGCATAATAATAAAGACGAGACCTACATTTTTCATGCTTTTAGTACAAGCATTCATGCCACAAAAGTGAGCTAATTACAGTGCTCCAGTCCTATGAATGTGAGGTTTTATATATCAGTAAGGTGTTCTGTCTTCTCTGGATTGCTTGTGGCTTGCAAAATGTACCAAACTCTCGGGCAAACGAGTCTGGTGGAGGGGGGGGGACCTAGAGTGTGGGGGAAAAAAAAAAAAAAAAAGTGTCCTGCAATGATTATCAGCAAAATATAGCCCAACATACCCTTATACTATCCACTGACCTGTTTCCTATTAATTACACTGAATCTGTACCCCTGAACTACACCTAAAGTTTTATTCAAACTGCTTGGGAATATTTTAAACACCAAAACTTGCATCCCCAGTATTGATCCTATCCTATACCCTTAAATTACATCCTAACCAGTTCTATTAAATCTTCTCATACTTGGCACACTGAACCCCAAAACTACACTCTATCCCTAATCTGTATAAAGAAGGTGCTATACTAAGTGGGGTTGTTCTCATCAGGCCCCTCAGGCAGCTCCCCTGACTGCACAGGCTGTTCCTGATCCATGGTAAAGGATACGTTGTTTTATTACTGAGTGTATGGAATATGCCGCTCTCTTGTACTGTATCACTGATTCACTGACACACCTTTTTCATATTTGTACAAAGTTTCTTGTTTTTACTTTGACTGTGTTTGTGGTGACCTGTAATGGAGGTTAACTTTTTTGTTTTTGTAATAAAGTCAGTGTTGGTTGGCTTTGGTGCATTCTTGTGCTTGACAGAATCTTAATGGACTTTGGTCGTGTTTTTCTTTCCCTTTTCTGTTGCATGGGATGCACGGTATAAATGGTGGTAGTTTTATGCTACATTTCACATTACAAGTTTTCTATTAGACATTTTGTAGAATTGCAGGAAATGAGCTGTAATACACTGCTCTAATCTGACTTCTACATTAGAAATTGAGGAACCTGATGTTGGGTTACAGTAAATGCAAGCCAGTTCACGTTACTAGACTCAGCATGTTATTTATCTACTTGTTATCCAGTACAGGTATTACAATGCCAGTGAACAGATTTGCTTATAAAAAAATAAATAAAAAAAAAAAAAAGTAGCATGGACCTCACCTCTACTCATTCAGTGCTTATTAGATGGGGGATCAACACTGACTAACTTGACTGATGATGGGGTGTAAAAAATATTTTTTGCGTACATTAATTCTATAGTAGTTATGCACTGATGAATCCACAGAAGTCTGGAAACCAGAACGGTGTTGTCTTTATAGTATCACAGATTACATTAGAATAACTTGAGCAAATATAATAAATAGGATTTTGAACTTGAAATAAAATATGGGTGGGTTAAAGAATCTTTATTAGGTTGCTATTTAACATCTGGCTACATCTTGTGCCTGAATCTATACAAAACGCTGGTGAGGTAGTTACCGGGTTTAAACATGCCAGTTGGTCAAACACAAGCTGAATCCAGTCCAAGCACAGGCCTGAACAGTTGAGGTTTTATGGCTTTACCTGAAGGGTCTGACTCTGGCTTACTCACAGTTTTGTGGGGTTTTGAATCTCATGTCGGTCCATAATGCTGGAGCTGTCTTTGTTTTCAAATGCTATGTACGTATCAAATATCCATATCATATTATACAAGCTTCAAAGTGGTTGAAACAACAGAAACGGCACTAAATAAAGAACGAAAGACCCACCCACATGAAAGTGAATCCATCTGAATAGGGTAAAGTTCCCACCCCCTAGTCCGATATTTTCTGGTACCACCATCATGACAAGACAGAAACTTCACAACACTCTGACAATCAAGAATTGCTGACGGTAAGATTGACCGCTGGAGTTTAAAAGATTAACCTGTGGTTTGTTGGGTGTGGATTGGCACTGGATAAAACAATAAGGGAAAACAAGGTTACGTTCCTCAATAAAATGTATTACTTGATTTGTCCTTTGGACTTTTTTTCTAAATACAAGAGTAATAAGTTGTAATAGTAAGGTCGAGTCTCCATAGTTTTAGGGGGCTTTCTAGCAGACCATGCACCAAAAATATTGAAATGGTAATGGACCACCTGCATAGAATGATTTTTGTTGTTGTTGTTGATTGATAGTTCTGTTAATGCATTTAAAACATAGACATGTGTATACTATCACTATTTGTCACACTAATAAATAATTGCTCACATAGTTTAATTGAAAATGTTATACCACGTGCACCGTGGTTGTAAACTCTTTATCGTCTTATATTTTCCTACTTTTTATCCTCAGATGCATCTCTTGTTCTTTGTGCTGTTAGAGATGTACAGATTGAGCTCTTTGCATGCCTACTCCAATGGAGATATAACACCAGCGTGTGACAGTATGATACCGTTTCACCCGACCTTTGAGCCTCAGAACACCACAGGGCCGTACAGAGTCATGGTGCATCGCAGGACATGCAGACCTGGAGACATGATCAGAGGTCATATAATGGCATCATTAGGAAATTGTTAATTAGATCTTTCTAAAGAGAGAACATTGTGAGATGAAGTCAGAAATCACATGTATCACAGATTCATATCAGAAATGGTCAGCTACCATTACACAACGTGTCCAGAGAACAGTGTGCTCCTGCAGCTGCATTAGTCAAACATCAGTTCTATCATAGTCTGAATGTAAAATATATTAGTTCTGAACCAGTTCCTCACATGTCTCATAAACCAGAGATCATGTTAAAAATATTGTAGATCGTCAAGAAAGATCAGAAAGGAATAAAACATGACGGAAAACAATCTACCACAAGCTGGTGAGGTGCAGCCCGATGCAAAATGGATTATTTTCCTATAACACCCTGTTGTGTTTTATTCCTTTTATACAACAATTAACATTTTTATTTATTAATAAATGACATGCTTTTAAACCATCTATAGTTACATCTAACATTGTGCAATGTCCATGAAACAAATTAGTTCATGTTTTCATGTACTGTGGTGCTTGAACGTTTGCGATATCGTTAGAATTTTCTATACATCTGCATAAAGATGACCTAAACATCTTCCGATTTTCACACAAGTCCTAAAAGTAGATAAAGAGAACCCAGTTAAACAAATGAGACAAAAATATTATACTTGGTCATTTATTTATTGAGGAAATATATTGATCCTGGTGGTTTAAATGAGAAGGGTTATTTTTGGAGAAAGGAAAACACTGCATTCCAGCATAAGAACCTTATCCCATCTGTGAAACATGGTGGTGGTAATATCATGATTTGGCCTGTTTTGCTGCATCTGGGCCGGGACAGCATGCCATCATTCATAAAACAATGGATTCTGAATTATACCAGTGAATTCTAAAGGAAAATGTTAGGATATATGCTCGTGAACTGAATCTCAAGAGAACGACTATGACCTTAAGCACACAAGTTGTTCTACCAAAGAATAAATTTAATGTTTTGGAATGGCCAAGTCAAAGTCCTGACCTTAGTCCAATAGAAATGTTGAAGGACCTGAAGCAAGCAGTTCATGTGAGGAAACCCACCAACATACTCACAGAAATGTAATATTGGATCATTTTCCACAATAAATAAATGTCCAAGTATAATATTTCTGACTCATTTTTTTTCACTGGGTTCTCTGTATCTACTTTGAAGACTTGTGAAAATCTGATGTTTTAGGTCAAATTTATGCAGAAGTATAGAAAATTCTAAAGGGTTCACAAACTTTCAAGCACCACTGTACGCTATAGCAGCTATTAGCAGTCGTTCCCTCACTATACTCTTTTTTTCCCCCCTCTCTCTTTTAAACCTAATAAGTCAGAAAAATGTAGCTTGTCATGTTATTGCAAAGAAACTGTACAGTACAAACTACTCTGTCCTGAAGGTTCCTTCCAAATGCTATCTAAACCTCTCCTTACATAAAACCTCACTATTCTAATGATTACATGTTTTCCTTTGTTAAATAATGCTTTAATCAGTTTATTCTTAGCTTTATGTAGAGCACCTGCCATACATTTCCCTGTGAATGAGCGGTTATAGAAATGAGAACATATTAGACCAAGCAGATTGATATAAACCTGACATTTGAATTTCAGCTCAAATTAGTCAAAGCTGCTGTTATAGAACATTAAATCAACACCTTCTGACAAATCAGATTTGAGAATTCAGACATGCAGTGGTATAATATGGAATACAGAGCTGAATGTAAATGTATTTTTACCCACCAGTGATTCTGGAGTCAGTGGCCAGCACAGAATTCAAGGGCTTCATGCTGCAAGCTCGGCCAACATCAGGCAATAACACTGTGGGTTATTTCATGCCGGGAAACACCAGTCAGGTCCGACTGCATAACTGTTTCAACACTGAGGTAACGTACAGGTTCTACAGTATATTCACAGTGCTCCTCGTGTGACTCACAATAATTTCAGATCACTATAGAGCGACACACACACTGCATTTACCAAAATGACATGTTCTTATGTATTTTCAATATTGGAAATGCACGTTTATTTCAATTTGCCAGATGCTTTTATACAAAGCCAGCCTGTTCAAGCCCACAGCAGAGCAGTTAACCCAACAGTAGCTTTCTGGCAATCTTGGAATTTATATCCCACAACCATAATGATAAAAAAATGAATCTAAATCTGCAAGCAGCAATTACGGGGCCAAGCAAAACTGAGGCAAAGTAAGGAGCTAAGCAAACATCAGAGGATGGTCATGATTTTACACAGGCAATAGGCAGTAGTGTTGCCAGCATATTGCATAAAACACAATGCGGCACTTATGTCAAATTTGATGATGCGTTACATGGAAATGGTTTGAGATATCAAAAAGGTTGGGTTTTTTTTTGCCAGCATGCTCTGATGATGAGCTTTGTGAAATTTGGTGAAGGTTGGATAAATGGTCTAGGAAGGCTCTGAAAAAGTAGGTTTTTGACAGGACTCAAAATGTCGGACAGACAAAATGGCCTACTATGGAAAAATGTATATCACTGGTTTCTGTAGGATGTAAGGAATTTTAAGAGCTGAGATTCATGGCCATTTGATGAAATTCCGAAAAGCTATCATCATGTATGTTTACAATGGCACATGTAAACTTTCAGCACAATACATCAAAAAGTTGCACAGATACAGCCTCAGATCCTTAAACTACATTAAATAAAACAATTAACACGCATGTAAAACGTGACCGTGCCACCTGGTGAGTGATTTTTCTTTTTGGAATTCAATTAGTTGAATCCCATAACTTTATGTCGACATCGTCTGAAGATGATCCAATTAGATTTTTGTGAAAATCGGACAAACGGTCTTGGCGTCTAGGTCTAGACCCCTAATTAAAACTGCAAGCAGCATTTTCGGGGGCCAAGCACCCAGACTTGCACATTCACAGACGCACTACAATTGTCGTCTAAGCAATCACAGGAAAGCAGAGCCATAGCTTGAGACAAACACCTGTGTTCTTTTTCTCCATGTACACCAACTTCTCCTTGATCTCTGATAAAGCGGCTGCCTGCTGATACATGAGCTCTCTGAGCTGCTTCAGCTCATTGCTGACTTGTGAGATACAGGAATCTTCCAGAGCAGGAACCCCCCCCCCAAAAAAAAAAAAAAAAGTAAGAGAAAAAATTACAGGTTCACGGTGTTGCTATTGCTACATTTCTGGTCTGATAAAGTTGGTATAATCATAAATGGTTATGACATTTAACATTTATAAGTGAACTAAGTCCATGATTCTGTTGAAAATGATACAGAAGTTGTTTGATAACTGATAACAGTAATAATATTTCAAAAATGAACATTGTTTATCTTCACAACGGCATTATGACAACAGTGTGTGGGATTTGGTGGCTTTGTGGTAAAGGCTTTGCCACTGGATTGGGAGGTTGCTGGTTTGAATCCTGCTTGTCGATGTATTTGGTCTGTTGGGTGGTGAAATCTAGACAGTGGAGATAAAATGGCAGGTCTTTGTGATATGAAACCAAGATTTTGCTTTAGTTCAGGGTTATGTATATGAAGGTAAAAAGGTCTATAAAAATGCATAGTTTGTACAAGATCCTGTGGCTCATGTGGATGAGCGTCACCTCTGTGTTGAGAGGTTGCTAGTTCAAACACCAGCCAGGACTCCAGGATGTGAGTGTGGATCACCCATGTTGAAAAACGAATTTGCTCCCTTAAATTTTAAATCTGGTTGTGCCGCCTTTAGCAGCAATAACTGCAACCAAACGCTCCTGATAACTGGAGAGTAGTCTTTCACTTCCTTCTAGGACTAGGACTTACTCCTATGCTTTACATCATTGTCTTGCTGCATAATCCAGTTGCACTTGAGTGTCAACTTACAGACAAAGACTGTACATTCTCCTTTAGGATTTTCTGGTAGAGAGAAGAATTCATGTTTCCCTCATTTATTGTAAGTTGGCCAGGTCCTGAAGCAGCAAAGCATCCCCACACCATCACACCTCCACCACAATGCTTCCCTGTAGGTATAATGTTACTTTTGTGGAATTTGTGTTTGGTTTACGCCATATGTAACGGGACCCCTGTCTTCCAAACAGTTCCACATTCGACTCATCAATCCACAGAACATTCTCCCACAAGGTTTGAGGATCATGGATGCCATTTTTGCCCAGTGTCTTTCTGATAGTGGAGTCATGAACAGTGACCTTTACTGATGCAAGAGAGGCCTGTAGGTCTCTTTTGTGACTTCTGGATGAGTCGTTGCTGTGCTCTTGGAGGAATTTTGGAAGGTCAGCCACTTCTGTGCCGAGTTTTTTTTCCATTTGGAGATAATGGCTTTCACTGTGATTCTTTGGAGTCCCAGAGCCTTCGAAAGAGCTTTTGCAACCATTCCCAGACCGATGTATTTCAATCACCTTCTTCCTCATCATTTCTGGGATGTCTTCTGGAATTTTTGGCATAGTGTGTTACTGGGTACAACGTTTTATCCAACTTCATGCTGTTGAAAAAGTTTTATTTAAGTAGTGATTTGGTTGAACAGGGTTTTCTGAACCCCATTATGAATGAAGTTTCATAGATTTGGGGAATTAGTAACTACAGGGGCAAATACATTTTCACACAGGCCCAGTTGGTATTGAATAATTTTATTTGCTTCAATACATAACATTATCATTTTACAATTACTCAGGTTGCCTGTTTTATCTTGGATTTTGTTTTAATTTCTGAAACAATTTAGTATGAGATATACACAAAAACAGAAGAAATCAGCATGGGGGCAAATACTTGTCCACAGCACTGTACCTACCCAAATTTAATATATCTATCCTAATCTGACCTATCTACCTACCCAAAGCTGTATATCCCAATCTATTCTATAAAGATAATTATCTCTCTCAATCCAAAATATCTATTCTAATTTAATCTAAACTATTTATCCTAATTTAACCCACCCTACTCTCCCTATCCAAATCTATTCTTATCTATTTATCCTATCCATCATAATTTAATCAAACCTTTTCTAATATATCTATCTATCCTAATCTACATTTTCTAAACAAAGCTAATCAAGTCTATCCCAGTCTAATCTAACAGTATCTATCTTCCAGTCATTATTTTTGTCCTTGACACTTGTACTCGAGTAAATTTCTGTGTAGAAGAGTGTTCTTACAGGAGCATGAATAAAACGAATGAATTGGTCATGTTCGTCTTCCAGAAGTCAGCCATCAGCCACTCTGCAGCAAACGAAATAACCCGGATTGAGGTCAAGTGGGTTGCACCGCCTACATCTACTCCGGACAATATTACGTTCTGGTACTAGTGCGTTTTGTATGTGTTACCATGTCATACGTTTCTAATTTACCTAAATCAGAGCTGTAGTATTACATCAGGGCTTTTTTTTTTTTTTTTTTTTTTTTTTTGCAGTGCAACCTTTGTGAAGAACTACACCGAGTTCTGGACCATGGTGAGCAGCCAGACTGTCCTACTGTCCAGCAGTCCTGCTTCAGCTGTGAATTGTCTGGTAAATACAGACATTGAAATATCTGCAGTGTAATTACACACCTCTGCACTACAATCTCTATTTTCATTCCCCAAACACTGTTCGTTTCATTGTTACATTACAGATGATTCCTTTCTGCAGCCTGATTGCACTTGGACTCTTCAGATCTTCATCTTTAACTCTGCTCTGATCTCAGAAAACTTACTCTAGAAAAGTAAATATTTCTATGTTTATGGAGATTACAATATGTAGATGCTTTGTTGTAATGCTTGGCTCAGATTCTCCCGTGAACATAAAGAATCATGTTTATTTAGATTACAGAGATTATGTTCAGCTCCTTTTAACTCTGTTAGGTTATCCTATTCCCTCCAGTTCTTATTTTCCTGATAGGAGGAAGGGTTTGTGGCTCCTTTTCAACAATATTGTTTATTTAGTTGAAGACTGACATGACAATATGACAAATGAGTTCTTTTCAAATAAAAGTTAATAAATGTTAGCTGCATCGATAAAAATTCTAAGGTTAAAACCAGAACATGATGTAATCTCAGATCTTCATAGTGACACAGACTACATTTACCAAATAAATAAATAAATAAATAAATAAATAATCACACTTCACTGCTGATGTATGTGTGGTGGTCTGGGAAAACCCAGTGGATGTTTAATTTACTTTGGCGTCTGCTGCACTGTTGGGAAAAGAGCCAAGGGAGATTTCCTCACACAAGAAATGTCACAAATTAATGTTGTTGGATAGCTATGTCCATCTATCCATCCATTTTCTGTACCACTTACCCTACACAGGGTCACAGGGGAGCCTGGAGCCTGTCCCAGGGGACTCGGGGCACAAGGCGGGGGACACCCTGGATGGGGTACACACACTCTCGCACACTCAATTTAAAGATGCCAATCAGCCTACAATGCATGTCTTTGGACTGGGGGAGGAAACTGGAGTACCTGGAAGAAACCTCTGAAGCACAGGGAGAACATGCAAACTCATGTTCACAGGGCAGAGGCAGGAATCGAACCCCCAACTCTGGACGTGCGAGGCAAACGTGCTAACCACTAAATCATCACGTCCCCCCTGGATAGCTATGCGCCATAGCAAAATAATCAGTTCAGCTTGTAAATCAGATAGCGCAGTGTCCAAGGCGATCCTGCAGAGTCGCATTGTCATCAAAACAGAGATGATCACTTATACGCTCTGTACAAATGACAGCAGACAAAATTTTTTTTTGTTTCAATGAACTAATAAAAATATATTTATTAAACCCAACAGAATAGAACTGCCTGAATGAATCAGTGATCATTTCCCTACTGATGTCAGTCAGGTCCTCGGAGTTTGTCAGGATGAGTCCGTGAACAGAAGGGCTATATTCAGTGAGGATTTAATACTGAAATTGGTATTCATTCATACCTCAAATGTAACTACAGAATTAAGCGCTATTCAGAAGTTACAGAAGAGTGATGTAGAAGGGGTGGAGTCTGAATAAAACAGAGACGTGTCTCATGTTAAGTGGACTTAATTCTGCTCCAGTTAATATCATGGAAGAATAATGCACTTAATTAAGTCCAGGCCTGTGGCTGACAGTCTGAAATAACCAATTGGTATTTGATTTACATAATCTGAATGGCGAGCCCAGAAAATCTATACAAGCACATACATAAACAAACCACTAATTAACCATTATGTCACCCCAGTAGCTCTGTACATTTTTCCACAGGTCTATGTGTTAATACTACACTAGACTTTTCTGATGTCCCCACCAAAATTTGAGACATAACTAATAAAATAATTTCCTGTGGTGTTTGCTGAATAAAAGAAGAGGTCAATGAAATGCCACCAGACTCTGAGTCTCTTAGACAGGTATTTATTTCTTTTACTAATTCTTCCGATCCGTTTATCACAATGCTGTAAACCTAAACCAAAAGGTGTGTCTACAACATGAAAACCTCTAAATGCTCTCATTTCTTTTCACATGCAAGACAAAAACACAACAGCAGTTCACAGACTATGTAAACACATGACAGTACATGACATCACCCGCTAGCATTCCAACACACAGTAACACAATTACAGACACACCAACAGGACCTACAGGCTTGAATACTAGCCCATTAGTGAGAGCTTTAATTTAATTCTGTATTAAAGGTACTCTAGTTGTCGGGGGATAGATATGATGTTATTTGAGGAAATGCGATGGAGGTTAAAATGAGGATCAGACATTGTTAAAAAATATAGTGGCTCATTTTCGTACCGCACAGTGCACATTCACGGTCGTATAACATGGCATCTACTGGCTCTGAGAAGATAGGAAAAGATTCAGGAAGACTTGAGCCTTCTATGAAAGCCTCCTATGAAAGATTAAAGGTCATGCAGGACCTCCAGAACAGTAGCGATGGACCAGGCCTGAGTCTCGCAGCTGAACGCGCAGTACTGACCGTTTTCATTCGTCAGTTCTGGCAGACCCCTCCACGGGGACCTGAAAACAGAACGTAGGAATCTAAAGTAGGGTTCAACTTACTAAGTATCAAATTAAAATAAGTCCAAAAGTGTTTTGTTACTGATATTTACACAATGCAGAGAATGAGGGAAACTAGTCAGTGCTACATTAAAATGTGGTCGTGTTCACCGCATTTACAACACGATTTCAAATGAATTGCTCATGCTTGTGGTATTCGCAGCTGTAGAAGTTCAAGTTTTTTGATAGCCCAGGTTAATGAGTTGTTTGTCAGTATGGCAAAATGCACTTTTTCCCCATCGCAGGCAATGTTAAGTATAATTACAATGTAAATGTAGATATACAAACAGATTTCTTTGGAATTTATAAACATATTACATTACAGAATTTGGCAGATGCCTTTATCCAGAGTGACTTACAATTATCTCACTCATACAACTGAGCAGTTGAGTGTTAAGGGCCTTGCTTGAGGGCCCAATAACTCACAACCTTCCGATCAGTCCAAGCCCAACGTTTTAACTGCTGAGCTACCACTTCCCTTAAACACATCTGAGGAAAATATTCCTAACACTTCTGGCATGTTTCCACTGTCGCTGCACCTTAAATTGTCAGGATAATTAAGATAATTAAGTCTCTTATACAAAGCATCTTTATTTCCATTTACCCAACAATAGTTTTCTCTCGACTAGAACACTCAAACGGCGAGTGTGTCATGTGATGGCGAGTGCACCATGTTAGCCTTCACATGTCACAAGAACAAACTCACAAACTTCTCTATACTGCACTATACTGTAAGTGAGAATCAACAACAGTTAAGTCTGTGTTAGGATGAACGAACGGTGTGTGAACAGGATTCTACAGATTTCTAATGCAGGTGTGCTTTCTTATTATTTTCACATAGCATCGGCTGAGGAAATGTTCATTTGGTACTTTTTATAAGGAGTCTCCAGTGTCAATGCTTTGTTGCAGTCAGTAGTAAAGCTGGAACATTACGTTTTCTGACACAGGATGGAGAAGTTTGCAGTTTCACTGATAATGAGCTGCAATTTTTGTCTTATGATGTTTAAGATGGAGACGAGCGAGGCTAGTGAGGGAACTAACTTATTCTGCGGACATTCCAAAACATTAACACACCATACTTTTTATGCATTTATAGTTATTCATTACTAGACAAAAACTATAATCGTTGGCAAATTGCTGTGGTACGAGCTGTATAAGACACTTGATGTGCTGTTATTAGAAAAGCATGCCCCAAAGTGTTTTATTCCTTACTTAATACAGTTAATGATAACGTAAAGTGGAATCCAACTACACACGATACACTCTTAATCAAGGACTCTTTGGATAGTTTGGAGCTTTACACTGCTTTATCTATGGGGAAAAAAAAAAAAAAAAAAAAAAAAGGGTCTAGCATGGGTACCTTTCCAAATGAACATAATGGCGAGAAAGAACGTTCTTCACCAGAAACACAGTCTTGTCGTAGGTTTCCTTTCCAAGCTTCTTGGCGAAATATAACTTTGCACGTAGGAAATACCCAACTGGCCAAAGCCATTCCTTAGTAAAAAATAAACACATATAATGAAGTTAATAATCCTGTTAAAAGGAATCAGTGTAATAAGATACTGTGATATCAGCTACTAGGAAACAGAACCGATTTTTCTTACAGGGCCTTGGTGGTAGTTGAAGCCTTTGGCTATGTTGTAGTTGTCGTTGTCGAGCGAGTTGTCGTAAACACCGCAGTAAACCATATCACTGTTTAAGACCAATAATGAATCAGCAGCAGAGATTTAACAGTTAATATCACATTAACAAAGCTTTACCATCTGTGACAGGAAGTAAGTCTTACTCTGGATCTAGGGTTTTCATTCCCAGTGGTCCGAGCAGCTTTTCTTCAGCGATACTCAGAGCTTCCCAGGCCCTCTCCACCGTGAACAATTCAGGGGCCTACAGGGAATAAAACAACAATTTGGTGTTGACAATACTTCAACTGACAGTTAAATCAAACACCACATTAAAGGCCAAGTACACAAAACACAAAACAATACAACTAATCTGAGGCTCAGTCCAGAGTTCTTACCACCACCATGGCGATGGTGAAGTTGGGTCTGAGCTGGTAGTCGCACCATGGGCTCGAGGCTCCACAGCTGTCCTTGTAAATCGCCCTCTTATGGACCAGCTCAGGATGTTTCTCATTGGGGTCGTCGGGGTTGTGAGACACGTAGAACATTTTCTCAAAGTTGTCCTGGATCTTTCTGTTCCACTCTTCATAGGACACTGTGAGTTGTTTACCTGGAGGAGTGAATAAAGTGTGCATTTCATAACGATGCTACACTGGTGAAGAATGCTACATTTTACCATTTTTACCACTTTGCACCAAACAGAGGTTAGTTTGGGTGTGCTGTGTTCTCACCGTCTCGGTGAATGGTCATGGTGCTGTGAGGGAACAGACCCCACTTATGGAGCTCCACCAGCCAGCGCACTGCTGACTTACACAAACCCACGATCTCAACAGCTGAGCCGTCCCTGGTACAGTGAAACACAAGCATACACTCAGCATTAAGCATTGAAGAGTGATCACAGAGGGCTCGGTGTGTCTTAGAGTGGGACCGATGGATGTCCATTCCAAAGAGTCAGGACCTGTCCGCATATATAAAAGGCCAACTCGATGTTTCTTACTTGAAGACTTCCAAATACGGCTTTAAGACGCCCACTCCGAGCTGCTCTCATTTTCAATTATGCACACTAAGATTTCCTTATATGAACTAATGAATTTTGTTCACACCACAGTTTGTTTATCATCACATAGACACTATAAAAATTTTACTATAATTAATTCACTGCGCATCTTCCTGATGGCTGGAGGGAGTTTTTTTGGATTTATGAACAAAAAATAGTTTTCTTTATTTCAGATATTAAGAATATGTGGTCACTAACAGAATAGAGAATACACAGAACATATAATATATAGAGAATACTTATATAATATTAGAGGATTTGTTTTTTTAGAATTAAATGCTTGTCAGAAGTGAATGCAATTTCCCCTTCACGACCATGGTGCACTCATGCTACACTGAAATGCAATCAGTGTCCAATCACAGCCCCAGGATGACCCCTAACTAAGACAAAGCAGTAACTGAAGTTGAATGTATGATGGTAGATGAGTAACAGGATCTGTCAGACTTGGAAGTACAGTAAAGAGAAGCCAGATAAAAGCAGACTATAGAAACAGAAAAAATAAATAAAGGAATTCAGTGTCTCTAGCTGCTGTGTGTGTGTGTTAGGTGATGTACCTGGGTGTAGCAGGAATCCCTTTATTACGAGCTCGGTCACTTTCGCCCATCTTATCCATCCATGTGCCGCAGTTGAAGCGATTTCCTCCGTACACAAAGCCTGTGTCTGGATTTACCTTGGCCACGATGTTGAATCCTGACAGAAAAATGCATGAGGTAGCAGAACAAAAGCTCATCAGATACATATTGCATTCTGGAATATTTACATGCGTTCAATAAGATAGTAAAGAAATATTTGAGCGTTAAATGTGTCACCTTCATCCCTCATGTTGTTATCGATCTGTGGTCCGGCGTTCCTCTCTCTGAATTCGATGCCCTGCATGTGGCGCTGGAGAGCTTCATGAATCACGTCACACAGAGGCTGATCCTATGCAAGCACAACACAGGGCAAAATCATACATACTGCATCCATACTACACCCATACCTTCCACACTACACCCGCATCTCCCACACTACACCCGCATCCTCCACACTACACCCATACCACACCCGCATCTCCCACACTACACCCATACCACACTCGCATCCTCCACACTACACCCGCATCCTCCACACTACACCCATACCACACCCGCATCTCCCACACTACACCCATACCACACTCGCATCCTCCACACTACACCCGCATCCTCCACACTACACCCATACCACACCCGCATCTCCCACACTACACCCATACCACACTCGC
>JANDJT010000071.1:8127942-8145118 GCA_024331685.1 Stegophilus panzeri | reverse complement strand
ATATATATTTATATATATATATAAACATAATCTGCATTATGTTCAGAACCTGAAAGCAATGACGCTCCCGGGCGTGAGACGCTCGAACACTATCTCCTGCACAAACTCGCTGCGGCCTCGTGACGTCACTCCAGCCTGCTTCACCACACCGCTGTCTTTCAGCTGAGACACAAAACACCACCACCACTGAGCAAAACTACAGCACTGACCAAGTCTGACAGACAGACTGACTGAGTACTGCATAGATAAACTACAGGACAAACCATCACCATAACATTTGTGTGAAATATTCATACTGATTTTCACACTGAGCGCTCATCCATAATCTGTAACTGGATTACGGGTAATTATGAGACCCTTGGAAAGGTTTTAATTTGCAACTACAGTCATGACGTATTTGATAATGTCTCAGGAGTCAAGGACATGAATAATATTAACCAGCATGTACTGCAGAAGTCATTTAGAAGAGCAGGACGTTAATATTTAGAGCCCTCTAGTGCCTTTACTGCACAATTACAACTGCAGTAAAAACACTGACAAGCCTTCATCATCCCTCAGCCAGTCCCAATTCTTTTGCTTAAACTAAACTTGTTGCCTTTTAAGTAAAAATGAGAAGCTTATTTTGTGAACACTCTAATTTAGGGGTTCCTATACTAGGGGTCACAACCACACACAGGGTCACCTGATTTACAAACGAGGTCACGAGAGAAACTCACAATCTCCTCTTGTTTTATTCACTTATATTATAATATAATTTATTAGAAATATAGAAGAAGGATTTCAAACCTACAGGAGAGGTCTGTTTTGCAAAGCAGTCTTCTGGATTCATAAATGCTTTGGAAGGTCAGAGTTTTAGATTTCGATATAAACCATATCACTTCCCACTAGACTGCTAAGGAATATTCCTGTGCTTTTTAGTCACGTTTTACTTATGTTGCACATGTGCATGTTACTAACATCATAAAAAAAAAATGTTACAGTAGTCGTAAATCATAAATGTGTAATTTAAAATAAATAAATAATAAAAAAAAAAATTTAAAAAAAGGGGATGGAGGTCAAGGCTTGGGGTCACAAAATTCTAAATATCCAGTAGGGGTGGTCTGCCAAAATGAAAGTCTGCAAACCCCTACTGTAAATTATCTGAAAAACAAAAACCTGAAATGAAAAACAAACAAAACAAAAACAAAAACAAATCCATTTTATGGCAAAATTACAAACCACAGATTACAAATCTTTGAAATGATATGATTGCTACTGGTCTAGAAACATCTTTAACTATTTAAAAAAACAAACAAACAAACAAACAAACAAACAAAAAAAAAACAAACCTGCCATTTAAAATCCATTCAAATATTAAACTGAAAATGCTGTGCTTCAGAGCTTGAAATGAGGAGAACGTGTGTGTGGGAGTGTGTGTAATTTTACACACAGCCACTGTGTTATGTGATCGGACCCAAAGCGCTCATTAGACACTAACCTGGATGTGCTCTTTAATCTCTACTGTGAACTCCGGCAGGCCGTTAATGCTCTTCTCATCTTTTTTGTAGGAAACGGCCTGAGTCTCTACTGTACGGGCCTCCAATACCACCTCCTCTATCTTACCTGAGAGAGAGAGAGAGAGAGAGAGAGAGAGAGAGGATTAAAAAGAGGAAAAAAAGAGAAAGACACAGCTAAAGAGGACAGAATAGTTTTGTAACCAAATAAAAACATAATTTGTCATTTATACCACAGCACTGTTGAAGTCTAGATTCTGATTGGTCAGAAGGTGGTGTTTAAATTTTTCTAACAGCAGCTCTGACAGTAGTGCAGCTGCTAGACAAATTTATATTAATGCATTTGGTTGAATATCTTTTCCTTACACAGGGACCTGTATGGTGATTGCACTACATATTATATATATATATATATATATTTATTTATTATATATATATATATATAAAAATATATATATATAAAAAAGGAGATCAAAAGATCAGTGTGAGATCACTGATATGATAAGATTTTTTTTCAGGACAGAGGGCTATGTGACTGATAAAAACAAAAGGAAAACAGAGGATGGTGAGGGAATGACTGTTTATACAGTGGATATGAAAAGTCTACACACCCTTGTTAAAATGTCAGGTTTTTGTGATCATGTGAGAACTTTTTCCACCCTCAATGCCTTTGGTGTTCCATGGTACATCTAATGTTTTGGAAATTCTTTTATACCCCTTTCCTGATTGATATCTTTTAACTAGTAAGATACCGTAATGCTTTGTAAGCTCTTTGCAGATCATGGCTTCAGCAGTCAGATGAAACCAAAGAGATGTGAAGAAAGTCCTACAGAAACCGCTTGTCTTTATTTGGGGTTAATCAGAATAATTTCATTGATGACAGCTGTATGATAATTACTTTTCAACATGAAATTGAAAATCATCTGAACAGTCACATCCCCAATTATAAAAGGGTGTGCACACTTACGCAACCCGGTTATTATAACTTTTTTATTTTGCCAATTTTTCCCTAAAAAATTCAGACTGTTTTTCACTTTTTTTTTTTTTTTTTTTTTTTAATATGAAAACGTTCTGACATGATTTATCTTGGTTTCATGTTTTTAACATCATAAAAACCTGCCATTCTAACAGGGGTGTGTAGACATTTTTATATCCACTGTAGCTGTTATAACGTAATGACAATTAACCTGTTTCACAGACATTCCACAACATTTAACCAAACTATACGTATAAAAATTAGGACGAGTCATTTTTTAATAAATGAAAATCTGCAGTCGTGGGCAAGTTACTGTGGTATAAGAAGAATAAAAGAGCGGTCATAGGAAAATAATAATACAACTTTGGGGTTTTATACAATACAACTATTGTTTATAGCTGTAACAGTGACTCCACTTTGTGTTGGGCCATGTCAGTTTTACACAAAGTTAAGCTACCATCACTGGTGCTGCGTGTAGAATGCTGTTCTGTGAGACTCAAGAGTTTCAAGAGTTAACTGTGTCATTCGGCATACACGAGGCTCACCTGGGATGAACATGGGTGGAACCTCGAGTGCGTATTGGTGTTGTTTGGGGTTGCGGAAGGCGGTGCGACACACAGCCACGACAGACTGGTGTGAACTCGGAGAGTGACGAGTCACGGCAACAACGTCTTCATCCACCTGATCCACAAACACCTGGAGAGAGGGCACACACACAAACACACACATTACACACACACACTCATCTGCAAATAACCTGAGAGAGGACACACACTGTGTGTGTTCCAGTGCTTTATGTGTAACATTCATCTACAAACACCCTGAGAGAGCAGTGTCGGGGAGGAGATAACTAAAAGTAGCGACGCTGTCCAGTAACGTGTTACTTTTTCAAAAACGAGTAGCGATGTGGCACGACCAATCGTTATGTCTTTTGTCCAATAACAACAGTGCTCTTCATTGCAGATCTGCGGTGCCCGCTTGCTTCACAAGAATTCAGAGCCTTGTTGTAGATCACTTCCTGTCCATGTGAGCATCTGATGGACACGTAAAACGACCAACCACAGTTTGTTACATGATGTATGGGGCGGGTAAATGATAATACCATAATACAGTGGTTTTCAAAGAGGGGGCCGCCCGGGGGCCTCAACAATTTGGTCGGAGCCACCAAGCCCATCCCTCCCACTAGTATGTTTTCTCTTTCTTACTCTCAGACAACCACACACACACACACACACACACACACACACACACACACACAATCAATTCCTAATGTAATGTAAAGATGTAATATGTAATTATTCATAAAAAAGGGGGATATATTCAGAAGTCTGTATTTTTAATGTGTTTTAAAGACATCTTGCAAAAGCGGGGCCTCGGTCAAATGTTAATGCCATTTGGGGGGCCTTGCCATAATATATTAACACTAGAGGATATTCTCTGATACAGAGGATACTACTGGTGCTTTGTTTTTAATAGGTAACAACACAATATTTACATATAAAAAAAATCTATAGGTTTATCAGTGCATGTTGAAGGATTTATTTTGTGTTCTGAACACAACAGTCTGAATGTATTTCTCAACATCTCGTTTAAGAGAGCAGCAAGAAAAAAAATCCTAACTTATTTAATTAATTCATCATGGAAATAATCTGGTAAAAAAAGAGAATATATAATAATATTATTATTATTATTATTATTATTAATAATAATAATAATAATTTATAGTTGCATGTATTAATATTGGCCTATCGGAAGTATCATTCAAGTTCGACACACTCATCCTTATTATCCATCATGGAGAGGGAGATGGTGACTGATTTCGATAATGAGAAAACCACTTATCTGTGGCCTTATTTGTTAAAGTTCATGTGCCTTAAGGAATCAAATAATAAATCTTACACCTTTATATGTAGTCTTTGCAAACCAAAGATTAAAATACTTCGTCTAATCCTCATTATAATACAACGTCCAAGAGTTCAAGAACAAATTTAAGGACGCATATAGCGGTGAACGTGATCGTCATGTTAAATTGATAAGTAGCCTAATGTGCACATTATAAATTCTTAATTGTTCTATATTATAAATTTGTTTAATTTCTTTATGCAAAATTATACAGTTATTCATAAGCTGATTCACAATCATGACATACTAAAAATGTTGCCCATTTAAGTAGCTTCAAAAAGGGTAGCTTGACTACTTCAAACTATGAGTAGTTTGTAGCTTGAATTACAACGTAACTTCCCCAACACTGAGAGAGGATGCACACTGTTACACAAAGCACTAAAAGACACACACACACACACATTCCCAAACACGTGGATCACCACATGTTTTAACACACTAGTTCATAAACAGCTGGGCTAATCTTAAAAGCATGAACACACATACAAAATTCAGAGGGAAAATCTTGAAAACTTGGCGACACACACTACACACACTCAGATTTAAACACACACTCTTAACCCACACATACACACTGTGAGCTTACCTGGTTGAAGCCGTGAGCTGCGAGCTCCTGGTGCAGGCGGTTCAGAGCCAGTTTGCCGGCGATGATGCCCGTCTGTAGACTGACCTGACCGGGGCTGGGTTGCGTGGCCCGCGGGTTCCACTTCTGATAAAAGCGCTCCTCGGTCACCACCGAAATCTGTTACACAGCACCATGCACACACCGAGTTACACTTCTGTGTCTCATTTGAAACTGTGATATGAACATGTCCTTAAAGTGGCTCGATGAAAAAGCAGGTACGGAAATTCACTAATATTTAACATTGCTCATAAAGGCTGGTTTTTGTGTGTGCATGTTTTTACTTTTGTTTTTTTTTACGTTGACCTTGTAAAGCCATCTGTGAAAAGAATTAAGTAACCTTTTTATTGTTCTTAATATTATATTAAAACAGTTCCGATGCCGAAATCGAGTCTGCTGTTAGTGTTCTGCAGTGAGGAGTGTGATCTTACCTGATGAGGTACGAGCTCGTCATAGCCTCGGGTGCTACCTGTGGCACAGCAGGCCATAGCGACGATAGCAGAGCTAGGCAACGAGTCGAAGGCAGAGCGGATCTGCAACACACACACACACACACACACACACACACACACACACACACACACACCCCTTATTACTAATTTTGAAGTATATATTTTTCTTACATATAAATCAAACATGAAGGAACTTATTGAAGGAAATCTAAGGGTGCGTCTCAATCAGCTCCCTAGGTCAGTAGTCAGGACACTGATCAGGAAGTCAGCCAATTTAAGGGTGGTCTCAATCCCAAAATACTTCCAGTGCACTGGAATGTTCACTCCCTAAATAATCACACAATGCACTGCAAAAACCAGGCAGCGTTGATGCTCACCATATTCCCTTACTGAAAATGTCTTCATGTTTTCTGAAACCTCTCAGCTCAAAACAAAATGGTGGACAATCTCTCCGCCAACTTCGTCTACAAATGTAAGTAGCTTGTTATCGTTGTTGTAGCTCTCAACCTTATTTGATGTTCTATATATGCTTTGTTTGTGTCTAACGACTTAAGTGTAACGATTTAAAAAATAAATAAATAAACAAAATAAATAAATAAACAAATAAATAAATAAAAATATCCACCAGCTAGCCTACAATCCTGCTTAAAATACCAGGACAGAAACACATGAGATTAAGCGAACAAATTTATATGACTTATAACGTCAGAAATATATCGTTCCCACCTGTTGTTGATAAATGCCAGTGGTGATGTTTTACAAGGCGAGTACGTAGTCATGTCCCCCGAAATTGAGTCATCAGTGCCCCAGTGTGTAGTAAACCAGGGTCCTTACCAGTGCCCGAACTCGTGTACACGATATACTGACTTGCTGTGACTGACTTTTTGTTTGGATCAATCTGAAACTCTAAATCTGCTCATTTGCTGGTTACAGTGATAAATCTTCAACTACTCGTTTTTGAGATATCGCGGACAGCAGAGATTCTTGGACGAATGGATGGATGATGGGACAACCTGAAAACATATTGCCACTAGCACATGGTATCAGAGGCATAACATAGACAAACCATACTACCAATATTATACACACGTTAAAGGGCAACATTCTAAATGTATGGGACAATAACGCATTAGATTAAACAAAAATCTCCTCCTATAACCTTAATGACAGCTGGACATCACCATCAGCATCCTTTCATCTAAGCAGGTGGAGGAAAACAGACGTGATTGACCTGAAGATTCCAAGTAGGAATATTAGAAACTGGAGAAATACCAGAGACTGAAACTGGAGCTACACTACATAAATGACAATATCTTGAATATAGGACATTATGAAATCATAATACAATCAATATAAGATTATTTGGCCTTTTTCCAGATAAAATTGTTGTATTGGTTTATTCTTTCTAGAAATAAAACACTCGACATAAGCAAAACGATCTGATTAAAACAATTTCAATCCTATAATTAGTGAACATGTCTACAAATAGGCTTAATAATCGTACAATTTTCATAGGAAATATTAATTAAATCTAACTATAAACATAAAAAGTATGACGTGTAGTTCTTGAATTAAGTTGCATCGCGCTCCATAACATCACCCCGTCATTGATTATTTTCCTATAACAGTATGCCTCACCATGTTTTATCCCTTCTATAAATATCATGTATGCACTTTGAATGTGCTCTACATATTCTTCTCAATAAGTATGAAGTTCTGTTGGTGGACACCTCTTAAGCTACTATAATATTAAATAGGGAAGCAGATGAGGAGGAAATGAGACGATGCACTTGCTTCCTCTGTGTAAATCACTGTGTTACCTGGATGGGACACTCGTTGTCGTGTGTGATGTCCAGGAACATGGCGTGGGCGATGCTGGGCACCAGAGGACGGAGGCTCGGCTGCAAGAAGGCTCCTACAGGCTCTCCACCGTAACGGTACACCAATCTACCCTCCTCGTGACTGTCTCCGGCACTCATAGCCTCTGTCACACACACACACAGTATATGAACAATTCTAACACTATAGAGGTCATAGAGAGGTCAAGTTACAGACTAGAATAAAAGGCTTTATTACACATTTATCCTGCAAACTAAATTTAATCAATATCCTGGAACTCTTGGTTGATGCATTTGATTAAGAAGCACATTTCTGCATCTTTATATGGAGCTTATTCTAGGTGCTACAAGCTGGAACATACTATACCTAATTAAGGAATATTCCTTTAACAGGAATGGGAAGCACAAATGCAAAACGTACATCAGTGTGCTTTGTTAAAGGAACACTAAACAAGCAAGCGAAACAGAATTACAAGCACAACATCATGCGAACAATTCTTGTGTAGCGTTCATTTACTGTTAGCCGTATTAGTGTTAGAGTGAAACACTCGCTAGTTTTTAACTCCTGTATTTAGATTGGTCCCTCGTCAGTGGTTTTATAGACACGCCTTCAACGTCGCTTCACATCCTCATAAAATCATTATGAGGAGAAGTTGCATGTTAATAGAGTTGTAACATGACTTTTAAACAGTTGAATATCGGAGTGTCCTTGAAAGTAGTTGAACCGTCAAACATTTTATGGGCAGAGCTTTTTGTACGTTCAATCATTCATCTTGTTCAACTCCACCCATTTAACTGTTCGAGACCTTCCCCCCCACCACAAATCTTACCTATAATGCACCTTTAAGCAAGGAAAGCACCAGGTGTTTTTTTTTTTTTTTTTTTTTTTTTAAATCTCCATACTGTAGCCAGATTGAATTCATGAATATTTAAGAAACTAGATTATAGTATATTATGGTCTCAGATGGTCATACTTTAGGTTTTTATTGACAGATTTTCAAATAAGTGAATGTAGTTCAAACTGAATGACATTAAATGCTGCATAGCTCAGGAATTCTCTTAGGATATTTTTCAAGTAATAGTTCAAATGATTGCAGCTCATGATTTCCTTATAACAGTAAACAATTATACTAGATTTAATTAAAGTTTAAAAGTTATACCTCTGATAAGGGAGGAGATGCATAGTCTAGTGACAAACACATTGTCGAGCTCCTCGCTGCCTGTGAAGAGCTCAGCCACCACGTACAGGTCGGGTCTGATGGAGCGTGCTGCAGCCAACATGAACTACAAGACCGCATGGTCAGGGGTTAGAGAGAGAGAGAGAGAGAGAGAGAGAGAGAGAGAGAGGCAGTGGAAAGTGTGGAACGAGAGTGGTGACAAAAAAGAAAGAAAAAGTAAGAAAGATGGAGAGGAAAAAAAAAAAAAAGAAAAAAAAAGAAAAAAAAAAAAGGGTGAGAGACAAGAAGAAAAAGAATGTGAAAGGAGGGCAAGAGCTAGAAAAAGAGGAAGAGAAGAAAGAATGTAGCAGAAAGACAGAGAAACAGAAATGAAGGAAGGGGGAGCAGGTAATGAGTTTATGTGACAGTAAGGACATGAGCGAGAGGAGGTGGCGTGAAAAACAAGTGGAATGTCGTCAGTGTTTTTAGATGGATGATTGAGAAAAAGGGAAAGAGGACAAGAGAAAGAAGGATGAGCAGAAATTGGTGGAAGTGAAATAGACAAGAGGAGAAGAAACAAAAGACACAGAGACTCGGTTAGGACAAGGCCACATGCACAGCCAATGCACAAAGACACACACACACACACACACACACACACACACACACACACCCCCCTGCAGTACCTCGAATCAGACTGGATAATCCTAGCCGGTTAACAAACACATTGTCAAGCAGCTCGCTGCCTGTAAAGAGTTCAGCTATGACATACAGATTGGGTCTGACCGCCCGGGCCGCACACAGCATGGCCTGTAGAGTGAGAACACTCCGTCACTGTCCACAACACTTCCTTACACACAAACAGGTTCTTTGGTAAATTATCCCAGATGTAAAAATGACTTTTTTAAAATGAATAAATATATAAATAAATAATAACTACTACTACTACTACTACTACTACTACTACTACTACTAAACCTAAGTGGTCAACATTTTCAAACAGAATCTTATTACAGCCAATTATGTCCCTGTGGCTGCAGTTCTACTAGACATTATACAGCATGTAGGATCTACAGCACGGTTATGTTAAAAAATAAATTCCTGTGTGGAAATAGTAAAATAATATTATATATATACACACACACACACACACACACATACATACACACACATACATACACACACACACAATATCTTCTTGTTATTCTTCTTGTGATTTTTGTTTTACAGTGTAGCGCTACTGCTGATAATTGTAACAACACAGACTCATTAATATTCAGATGCGAATGCAATTTAAATCTGACGGGCCTGATAGAGGGATTAAACCAGGACTGTGGCAATGCTACAGGGATGAACTACAGAAACATGAATAAGACAATAACTAAACTAGACTAAAGCAGAAGTGCTGTTTTCCATGGAGTAGCAGGATAAGCATTATGCAAAATAAACACACATGCTGGTGTATATACAGTACTTAGAAGTCAGAATTTAGATGGTCTTTAGTCTTATACTTGGGATTGATTCGCGAGAATATTTACAGAACTCGGGTTTCTGATCCAGCCCTGGTTATCTGTGCGAGTGTACCTCGGCTACGTGCAGCGGCGTGGAGTGGCAGTTGTCGAGACGGACTCCGCTGAAGTATGTAGCCGTGATCTCTGTGTATTTCTGCATGTGTGCCCACAGATACGGACAGTCCTCAGGCTTACTGCCATATCGAAGCTTCACACTGTCTCCCCAACAGATCAGCTCTCGCCTGATGTACACGTTAGAGCCTGAAATAAAGCAGAAAAGCAGCTTTCAGACCACTTGAGGGAAAGTACTCAGCATGACAATGTGAAAAGTGGTATGCTGCTCTAAAAATGTGTAGATAAAAATCATAAAAACACTAGCTCCATGCAGTTTCGATCATAGACACTCAGTCACAAAGAGAAATAAATCAAATTCGTGTCAGTTTTTGTAGATGGAGTTAAATGGGTAGCTAATTCTGATGTGTACATAGGATTTACCTGACATCACTATAATAAACTGGCCATTAGACAATGACGGAGAAACAAAATTCACAAATATCAAGCTAAAAACACAGTGTATTTTCTTTTCAACAGTGAAAATCCAAAGGCTTTAACACTGACAGTAATAATCTAATTATTGACCTTATTCTGAATAAGACAATATTCTGATTAAGGTGTTTACATGAGTCGCTTTTAGACTATTCCTTTCATGTTTCCGTTTTACATGTTATAGAACACAGCTCGATTAATGGCACACGTCATTACGTCCCCACGTCACGCCGTCTGACGTTCCCTCCAGAATTTCACGTATCGGCAGACAGTTCGTCTTTGTTATGGTACCGTATACAGTTTTAAGTGTTTTTATTTTTCATTTTACGAAAGCTTCAAGTGCAGTTAATTATTTGTCATGCTATACGTGCAAATAGACGACTGCTTGAAGCCGTGGGCTGCGTCCCAAACCGCGTACTTACCTACTGTATAGTAGCCGAGATACATGCATTTCTCCTACTATATAGCAGGTAAGTACACGGTTTCGGACGCAGCCGTGCTCTCTTGTTTGCAGTCAAACGGTTGAGCACTACCGTGTGTGTACGTGTCCTATCGCAAAATGCGGTTAAAACTCACACGACGTTAATAGTGTGCGTCCGAAACCGCATACTTACCTGCTATATAGTAGGAGAAATACATGTATCTCGGCTACTATAGAGTAGGTAAGTATGCAGTTTCGAATGCAGACCACGGCTTCAAGCAGTCGTCTATTTGCACGTATAGCATGACAAATAATTAACCGCACTTGAAGCGTTTGGAAAATTTTTTAATAAAAACACCCAAAACTGTATACGGTACCATAACAAAGACGAACTGTATGTCGATACCTGAAATTCTGGAGGGAACGTCGGACGGCGTGGGGACGTAATGTGCTGTTAACATCCCTTTGTTCTATAACATGTAAAATGGGAACATGAAAGGAATATTCTTAAAAAAAAAACAAAAAAAAAAAAAACAACCCTCATGTAAACACCTTAATCACAATATTGTCATTCAGAATAAGGTCAATAATTAGATTACTGCTGTCCATGTAAACGTAGTCACTGCTTACATGGTAGTTTCTTAATCAGAATATCGTCTTAATATTGATTATTGTTGTCCATGTAAACGTACTGAGTGAGTAGGTGGGTTAATGATCCACTAAACGGCTAGGATGTAAACCTGGTTCCTAATTTATTTCACTTCAGACCTGGTTGCAGGTTGAACTGAGTTCTGACCTGGTTCTGCAAAGTTCCTCAGTGGGTCGTCGCCCATCACCCAGCCATTGTGGGCCAGAAAGTGACACGCTTTGTCCAGCTGGTCCATGAGCAGAAGGTCCTGCTCCAGAGACATGTCCTTAAATGGGAATGTGAAATACCTGCACACATATGAATTAAAAATAATAATAAAATAAAATACATAAATAAATAGATGAGATTTTTTTTTTTTTGAGAGTGCTGACATCAGCAGAGAGGTGCTTATAAAACTGTTTTGGAAATGAGAGTGGTCTGTCTGCACTCTCTACGTTTCTGTCGATAGCAGGAATGTGGCTGTACAGTTTGTAAAGTTGTTTCTTAGGCAAGCTACAATTTCCTTATGGGTCATATGAAGTAACATTATACACATACGCTTGCTGTTACACTGTGCTCTGATCAATTTTGTGTCGTCTCACAGGCAGCTAACGTTAACGCTTTATCATCAGTAACTAACCTGCTAGGTAATCAGCCTGCCTTAGAGGTTTCTTCTTTGTTAGCTAGCTCGATAGTTAAACGAATACAGACAGCTCCAGAATTATTGGCACTCTTTGGTAAAAGGGATATGAATAAAAATGTCTGTGGTTAATTAGTTTAATCTCACCTTTAACTGAAGTAAATTTATTTGAACAACAATAAAAACCTCCTTTTAAAATATTTAACAGAACACCAAGTTTCAAGACATTGTGTACATGCAGCTGTAAACCTAATTTAACTGGCCTATGTCCTTTTAATGGACTTCCAGTGAAGAAAGAAAGGAGACAACGTGCAGAAAATTAGATTCAATTTCTTAAATGATCTGTCATTTTAAGATTCCTGTAAATTCTGGCACTCATGTCTTCCAGCACATGAGGCAGATATTAAATTCTTTAATTATAGACAGTATCTCATCTGAGGTGCTTTGTTAAAACTTTGTTTCAGTGTGAAATGGTGCGTTTCACGATGGTTTGATGATGTTACCTTGTAACCAGTGGATGTTTTCTGGTGACGGGACCGAGTTTAGGGCCGTGGTCTGCCAGGCGCTCATAAGACACTGTACCTATGGAACAGTTGGTAGCCTGAAGAGAACAAATACAGCAGAACACAGAATAAGCAGAATGACTTCTCTGAACTAGCATGAAGGAAACGTGAGTTCTACATGCTTCACCGTCATATTCAGTCATCTACTCTTATGTGAATTTTCTTATAAGGCAACAAAGTCAGTTTTTTTGTTTTACTGCATCTTGCACTTTCACTCCTCACACATTTGTCTGTAAATTTCTTTAATTAGCTTTGAGCTGTTATAATGTGTATGGTTAGTGCACATATCCTAAAAAGGCTTCTTTAATTACATAAACAATAGCTCAATAACAGTCCGTCACCCAAGACACGTTAGTTATTTAGTCCTGCACTGGCGCTACATGGCTAATATAGCTAATAAGAAACAGAAGTCAGTCTCAACCAAAATATTGTCTGTAAATATCCACTTCAAACCACATTCCGCTAGTCAGTGATGTCACACTGATGTTTTAATATGGTTTACGACACATTACGACTTACTGTAATCTATAAATATGAACAAAATGTCACTGTAGTTGAACGTTATGACATCGGCCATCTTGGACAAGCAGAACATCGTTTCCTTAGCACAGTTTCTCACAGTTTGCAGGTAGAATTGTAGCAAAAAGCTGAAAGTTATGTGGATGATAATGATCAAAAATAATCTCATGTAACTTAACAATGCTGAGAGAACTACACTTCCATTACTTGTTAGCTATATTAGCCTCATAACTAAAATCAGAATAGGGTTCAAAGAGAAAACTGTGTAAATATGATTTAGTGCAAAACCATTTTAAAAAGAAGGCACAGGAAATACTTTATCCATTACGGTTTTTATTCAATTTTTAGGTTCAGTTACGAAATTCATACAGGAACCATACCAAAAAAAATTCTGGTGTAACAGTAACAGCTCTGACCTGCTCCTGATGATAGTTGATTTCTCGATACTGTTCTACGTTCAGCTCCTCCAGCCTCTTCCTGAACCAGTTACAGCAGTCCTCTATGGCTCCTGGACTGTTCCTATGACAGCACAACACGATTCACATCAGGGACAGTGTCAAGTAACAAAAAATATTTACTCATACTCTGTCTATATATAAAAAAATAATAATTAAAAAAAAAAAAAAAAAAAAAAAAAAAAAAAAAAAAAAAAAAAAAAAAAAAAAAAAAAAAAAAGGTATTGATGCAGCCCTAATGTAACTATTATTCCATCAGATTTGAATGGTTTTGGAATATAAGCATCCCATCCTTGCCACTTTTTTAGTGGTATCAAATGCACTGGTAACTATAAACACACATCCTACACAGAGGGAAACTCCAAGCCCAGAACCAGTACACTTCATAACACACTGACCTGTTGGGCACAAAGAGCTCCAGGGCTATATTTAAGTCCACCGAGCTCCCGAAGCGTCGGTACTGAGGGTCCTGGATGATCCTGAACTGCTTCTTGCCGTCCATTTTGCTTCGGTCAGGTTTGGCCCCTGCACACACAGTTGGTTTTAAAAAGGGATAAACACAGTAAAACAAACAAACAAACAAACAAACAAAAAAACCCCAAACAAACAAAAACAAACAAACAAAAAAAAATTCAGGCATCCCAGACTTAAACTTTTATTATGGGCCTGATTGCATTAATTAGTATTTTTAACATTTATTATATTTATTATTTTTTTCTATATCAATGACCTGGCTTGTGCAGATCTATAACCATCGATCTCTGGTTTTCAATACTTTAAAACAAAGTCATTTTTCACTATCTATTCTTGAGAGAAAAACTTTTCTATCATTAAAAAGAAATCAGTCTGTACACGATTTTGGGGATTTTTTTTGTGATTGCTGCGGGCAAAAATGCTTGATTTTACTGTGGCTTTTTTAAAATAAAACTTGCAGAGTTTTTGTGCTTTTTTGTGGAAAACTACTTGAATTAGTGAAATTGCAACTGCAAGAAATCGTTTTGTACGCTCGTTCACAGCAGACCTTTCTGCTGTACTCATGTTTAACACCCGTGAATCGAAGAGGGCTTTGGCTGAATGTGTGTTGTGATGACGTCACAGGATGTGTCTTATCCCAAATCTGCAGTAACTCTGGAAAAATTGCAAGCGCCTCACAATATTGCGGAGTTGGCTTGATTTCGCGTTAATTTCTGCGATCGCAAAATCCTTCAGGAACGGAATAATAATAATAATATAATACTTTCTTATAAGCAAGTTTTTAGACAAAAATAAATTGTTACTTCAACTGTTTGAGAGGAAAATGTGGATCATTGTGATTAATGTGTATTTTATACAAATTATTTTTGCCCAGTCTCTACAGGGGTGCCAAAGTTTATGGCACTGACTGCAGACTTGGGATGAGCAATGCGACAAAAACACCACCAAAATTTTGAGACATTTCCACGATAATGACATATAGGTTTGCTCACAAACTGCCAGGAAAACAGTAGTACTGTGTTTGAAAAAAATGCTATAAAATCAATCCATTTGTTTATTATTAATAAACAAATTTTAATTAATCTATACGTTTGCATTTTAAAAAGTGCATTACTTATATAAAAAAAAAAACAACAACAACTACATTTTAAAAAGAAAGACCAAATTTACAATGATCAAGATGTTTCCATTCAGTCTGTAATTATATTAAAAAAAAAAAAAAACATCACAATATCCAAGATATCTTAAAAAAAAAAAAAAAAGTGTCTATCATCTATAATGATATTGATATTATGTATCATATCGGCCAGTAGGGCTGCAACTAAAAATTATTTTCATAATCGATCAGTTGGCCGATTATTTTTTTCGATTAATCGGATGGGGCAGGGCAACCCTTCAGTACCATTTTTTCGTTTATTTAAAATTAAATCCACAAACTGAGTGTTACAAATATACTTCAGACTAAAACCTTACACAACTGTTTGTCTACTTATATAAGACTGAAAAGAACCCAATACACACAGACACACATCAGAATATATATATATATATATTTTTTTATATATATTAGTTCCTGTTACTCATTTCCTTTAGACATATTATTTTACTTGTGTTTACTTTTGATCACAATGTTTTAATTAGACATTACAGATCTTACTCGCGCTCCCACTCTGTATCAGCGCGTCTATACTGTGCGTGAGGAGCAACGCGGCCTCGTTACTAATAGATCACTTCCGTTATAATAAAGAACACTGTTACACTGATATAGCATATAATGTCAATAAACTTAAATTAAACTAAACCTTTTAAGCAACTCGCGACAGCATCACTGTCGTGCTGGTGCTACACAAACTCCGCTTTATAAAGTTTATAAATCTTCTCCGCGGTGTTTAATATAAAATGCTTCACTGCCTTAGAGGACTTGGAGGTCGCACATTTTCTTCCTCAGTCACTTGACGATTTCGCCTCCGTCTGATGGTCATTGAGAGAAAAGAAAGTCATGTACGGTGACTCTGGGTATTAGACTAAAGCTAGCGCCGTCGCATTACGTGCGTATGACATCATGTAGGAAGCGGCTTATACTTCCGGTTAGTAAAAAAATCCCGCTAGTGTTATATTTGAGATGATATTACCTTTCTAAAATCCACAAACTAGACGGTAGTGCACAGTGCATAGTGTAAGTGTACAGTACTTCATTTGGGACACAACTTTAGTATTTACTCTCCGATGCGTGTTTTCGTAACGTAATGAGTAAATCTCTCCCGTGCCGCACGCAGACCAACTAATCGATAATGAGATTCGTTGACAACGATTTTCATAAGCGATTATCATCAATTTTATCGATTAGTTGTTGCAGCTCTATCGGCCAGTTGTACTGCAGATATGCGCAACAACTGGGCAATGATTTCTTCTTCTTTATAACAATATTTTTTTTCCCTCTTTCAAACTCACCAGTTTGGAGTAAAGTCCTGAACTGCTCCACTATTGGCTCAACTTTGACCTGGAAGAACTCCCACAGCTTAATCGTAGGAAACACATCCTGCCAGAAGATTCCACGGATGGCCTAAAAGCAAGAGCGTTAAAACCAAACTTCCTGCCTCTGTACATACAAGAACACCCCTCTCTCTCTCACACACTCACATTGAGGTGTTGTTCGTTGCGTATGAGGGCTGGGATTCCGCGCTCGGTGTATTTCCCGTCAGCGATATTGCAGGTGACGTGCCACAGCGCTCTGTCCAGCACCCACGCAGGCCTCAGGTGGGGTGAGTTCACCAGGTTATAGCCACACTCGGGGTGTTTCTGGATCCACACACTGTTCGCAGCTACATGAGGCAAACAAAGCACAGAGGATTATGGGAATTTAATTTAATCACTGCTCTGTCTGTCAGGGGACTGGGATGTTCATGGCAGGACCGTGATTTTGTGGTCAGTAAACCATTTTTGTGTTGATTTTGATGTATGTTTTGGATCATTGTCCTG
>JANDJT010000071.1:8103096-8119951 GCA_024331685.1 Stegophilus panzeri | reverse complement strand
TGGAATTTGAGGTATGCTTGGGATCATTGTCCTGTTGGAAGGTCCAATGACGCCCAAGCTTCAGCTTCCTCATAGACGGCATGAAGTTTTCTCCTAGGATTTCTTGATACTTCAATGAATCCATCTTGCCTTCCAGATGCTGCAGGTTTCCAGTGCCAGAGGATGCAAAGCAGCCCCAGAGCATCACAGAGACACCACCATGCTTGACTGTGGACAGAGTGTTCTTTCTTCATTCTTCTTCCTCCAGAAATACCGCTGATCCATCGCGCTGAAAAGTTTTGTTTCATCGCTCCACAGAACAGAATTCCAAAACTTCTGTGGCTTATTTATGTGATTTTGAGCGACTTTTCTTGTGCTTTTGGGTCAGTAGTGGTGTACTTGGAGTTCTGGCATGGAAACCTTCTGCGTTTAGTACACGCCTTACTGTGCTCACTGAAATGTCAGTGCCTGTTGCCACCAAGTCTTGCTGCAGGTCTTTTGCAGTCACTCGAGAGTTTTTCACAACCTGCCTTCTCAGAAATCTGGTTGCAGCCATTGATAGCTTCCTTTTCTGCCCTGTCTAGGTATTACATCAATTTTCTACCCCTAGCCAGTTCAGATATTTCCTGTGTTCCAGCTCAAGCACACCTGGTGCAACAAGCCCTTGATTAGTTGCATCGGGTGTGCTTGAGACAACACCTGTTTTGCATATTTGTATTGTAGTGAGGGATTCTACTCATGGGGTTGAATACTTTTGAGACTGGAGAAGTCATTATAAGTTGCATTTTCACTTGAAATTAGGGAAAACACTTGAAGCATTCATTGAGTTGAACTATTTCAATTGCTTTTGTTTGATTTGTTCATTGCAAACAGCTGAAAGTCTGTAAATTTTGACAATAAACCTGATTTGCAATGGGGGTTGAATAATTTTGATTGCAAATGTAGATGCTGTGTCAGTTATCCTTTTACCAAACTGTTCATTCTCAATCTCAAACACTTTCATCTAAGCACCAGGAATTTTGTCTACGGATAAAGAAACAGGCCACATATGATCTCTATTTCACCATCTACTGAGCTGAATAACAAGAAAACTAATTACAAATTCCTTGTGAAGAACCAAGCCTAAAAAGGAAGTAAAATGCTTACTGGGGCAGTGATTCAGTGTCACTGTACAAATATTCACGCAAGAAAGAAGAGGGGGGATAAGAAGAAGAGCGCAAGAGAGGAAGAAAAAAAAAAAAAAAAAAATACAGCCTACTACTTACCTTGTTCCAAGCGGAACAGGGTCCTGTCCAGTTTCTCCAGGTCATTGAGGACTAGCACTCGGATCTGTTTAGCCTGTGACATCTTCACACTTCCTAATGCTGTAATGCCACCGTGAAATTCAGCAGAATGACTTTTACTGAAAGAGGAAAGCAACAGCATGTAGTAAAGCACATAGAGAAGGTGTACTTTAAAATGATTGGGACACATTGGGGGTGTTTGACGGTCAGTTTATGAGCAGCCTGGAGCAAAGACAGAAGATGTATGCTTCAGGTTGCTTTTTACACACTGCCAGTCACAACAATTTTTGTTTACATTTCAGTAAATGGGTTCAAATAAAATTCCCTAGAATTACAAAATCTAAGTGAACTGAGAAATGTTTGTAACTGTTTGTTTCACTGTAAAACAATTAAGATCTAACAGGAAAAGGCTGATGTGGATCACGCTAAATTGGCATGTGTACCACACAACATAGTATCTCTGTCTTACAGTTGATACCAAACGTGTCTAATATGTAAGGCAAATCTAAGCTTACAGTAACTTATAGTCTTAAGGTACGCTCACACATACAGTGACTCGCAGCAACCAGACAAAGCAACCAGAGATCATTCATTTTCAATGAGAGCTGGCCACTTCCAGTGACATGAGAAACAGCAATCTTTGGAGACTAGATGTGGGGGTGTCCAGTGATGCGACACAGTTGAGAAAAGTTTCACTTTATGCAATTGTGGAGCAACTTGGTGCAGTGACTACCAATGTGAGTAAAGAGTGCACATAATCCGTCTCATTGCGTGGCCCTGTGTAGCCTCACGTGCACGCTAGCAGAAGGAGCAAAACCGAAGCACCTACTTGGGACTTCATAATACAGCGACCTGCAGTAATAAAATCGGTGTATATGTGAACGTACATTTACAATAACTGTTTCTCCAATTAAATGGCTTTGCCATAAAGGTTGTTTTTTTTTTTTTTTTTTAAATTCCAATAACAGGTAACTGTAAGAAAAAAAATGCTAAATAAATCAGCAAGTGTTCAAAAAGGAATATTTCACTAAACAATAATAATCAGGCATGACATATTCCATCTGATGTTTGCTCTTGTAGGCTTGCATTACAGCTATGAAGCCAATATAAGCAACAAGCAATGGAAGTTTATTTCACCCAAAAGCTTTTTTTTTGTAAATATCTGCCTCCAGCGCTAGGCTTATGTAGTTTAAGACATTCTCTGCCTCAAATGATGATGCACTTGTGACCTTGCAGTCCTCATTTGTACGTGTCCATGAGATTCATGGGGCTCTAGGTAGTCCCGTCTCTCATTTTGATATTTGAAAGTGTGCTCATAAGTCTGACACCTCTGACCCAAAGCCTGTTGCTATTTTTAGTTAGGATCAATCATGCCATATGAGGTGTGGATGGCAGACATTTAAAAAAAAAAAAAAGCTATTCAAAACACAGTTCAAATCTTCCATCCATCCATCCATCCTTTTTCTGTACTGCTTATCCTACACAGGGTCACGGGGGGGTCTGGAGCCTATCCCAGGGAACTGGACCCTGGACAGGGTGCCAACCCATCTCAGGGCACAATCACACACCCATTCTCACACTACGGACAATTTGGAAATGCCAATCAGCCTACAACGCATGTCTTTGTACTGGAGGAGGAAACCAGAGTACCTGGAGAAACCCCTGAAGCACTGGAAGAACATGCAAACCCTGCACACAAAGGGAGGAGGTACAAATCAATCCCCCCAATCCTGTAGGTGCGAGGCAACCATGCTAACCACTAAGCCAGTTCAAGTCATATCAAATCTATATATTTGTAATTTAGGACAGTTGTGTTACAGTAAAGTCGCAGGAAAGTAAAGCACTCTTTGTTCTGTCTCCCATTCATTTTCTACAGAGAAGGGAGAAAACCTGACAAGGAGGATTACAGAAGTAAAAGCACGGTCTCGCAGGTAATACACAGTGTAAAGAAGTGTAGAACGACAGACTGTAAATGTAGCGTGGACCTCACCATGATTTGCCCCTACAGTCATGGTCAAACGGCACTGAAATCAGTGAGGAGACAGACAGCAGCGTGGCAGCGACGATTTGCAGCCAACCCACGATTAAAACAGCACAAACGACTGGATTTTACCTTTTAAATCTCAGTACGGCCCCCAAAATTACACCCAAAACATAAGGAAATAAGAAAACACATTCATTGGTTAAAGTTTAGCCACATAAGTAAGTAGCATAAATTCAGAATTACAGAAATACAAAAGAACAATAATATCCCAATTTCTCAGTATAGCAATCCTGTTTTAACCCGCTTCACTGTACAGCTAAACCTGCTTGCATTTTATAGCCATGGCCCCCAGAAGTGACCAACTTCTGGATAAGGAAGCATTTCTCTTTGCTCCTTTGTGTAGCACTAGTGTTACAGCTAATGACAAAAGACGGTAGTGTTTTTCCCTTGCTTTATGTGGGATCAGACCATGCAAGATGACAGAAGGAAGGTAGAAGGTTCTTTAAAATCACGACATGGATACACAGAGGAACTTTGAGAAATACACTTCCCTTATTCTCTTGCTGCAATGCAAAACAAATCAATCATATCAGAGACAAAACTTGGGTCTTGGGTGATCTGCTACATTTTGGATAATGATCCCCTACCCCACAGGTCATTGCTTTAATGATCAGGTTTATTTGTTTTTGATGCACAAACACAGCCGGACTCCTGGGATCTACATTGCACTTGCACGAGGTCATTCATGACTGCAACAGCAAACTAAATCTTGTTGATCCCTACTGCAGCATTTGATACAGAATAGAAAATTGGTACTGATAGAAAAGCTCAGCTGAATGGCCTAAAGCCAAAATGACCGCTAGACTCACTCTCAGTGCTCGGGGTCAAAGAAACAAACAACACCCGGCAGCTGCACAACAAACAACATGCAGCCCGTTTAGTATTTATTATTATAGTACATAGTTATAACTTATTCGTCACTGTAAACACGCTTAACGACTCGGACAGTTTTATGAAGCGACTGACAATCATGTTTTCAGTATAATTACCAGCGTTAAGTGTTACAGAAAGACTAAACCCACCTCTGCAGGCTGTTTTTCCGCTATCAGACAGGACGTTGCTCTCATTGCAGCTGAAGGGGGCGTGTCTATAAAGGACGAATGGGCGTGCCTGACAGCTAGCGTCCCCGCTTACACGTCATTGCGTCACTCCGGAACTGGAACTAAATAATGATAAAAGATTGTACTTAGCTCTACACTAAAGAATACTTAGGTATTCTTTAGTGAATTATCCTGGTTGTGTAATAACACAATACAATTGTATAACTTAATATTTCTAACATGTTAAAAGGTCAGCCTCGTAGGCGTACATATTTAGTCTCGTTTGGACGAATCAATTACCGTTTTCTCATCCGGGTATTTTTTGCGCAAACCCCACCTACTTTGTTGGTCAGATAAATAAATAGCCTACGATTATAGCTCACTATCTGATTTTCAAAAATCACTGATTTTTGGATCAAATAATAGTTTACAATGAAATCCCTTTTTAAAACAGACAGTTGCTAAGGGACATAGTTACCAAATAGTTATCTTAGATATCTTAAAGCTAGCTCGGTCGATGAGGAAGTGTTCATGGGATATGTAGTTTATTCTAAGTAAAAACGTACTGCATAATAAATATCTTGGTCTCACCAATTCAGTCATATCAGACTTAAACACTATTTTTATGTCATGCAAAAATGTAATAATATAATATAATATAATATAATATAATATAATATAATATAATATAATATAATACCGTTATATTATCTTATATTATACTATATAATCTTATAATATATTGTTATATACAAAAAGAGTTCCGCAAAGACAAGTGGTGATACTTGTCTACTAAAGGCTACTAAAATATGATTCTTGTTCGAAACTCCATAAATTATTTATAATGTTGGCACTGATTTATACAATAGTCATAGTCTTTATTTTGCGGCGTATGCCCATAATGTAAACAGCACATAAACCATATTTGAACCTGTAGCACTTAGGTGTTGGTTAAAATTTTAAATTTGTCATGAATGTTGTTCAGTGTCAATCTTCAGTGCCATTCAGTGTCATGTTGTATATGTATGTATAGTATAGTTTAGTTGTATACAATATTAATATTATATCATTGTTAAAGACTCTCACATTCCCATCTAAGGTCCTCAATTCACATGAACTCCAGATGCTCTTTTTAATTGTCTTATACAAATTCATGCCTTATTGTTTAAATAATCTGCTTTTTTTTTTTACTTACTAGATTAGAATAAATAGTGGACAGGACTGACCAGGCATATTACTCTGAATGACACTGTAATGATAGTGTCACTACAAAACACATGAATTTACACTGCCTGGCCAAAAAAGGTTACTGTTTGGATTTAAATAAGCAAATACTTAAGAGCCTATGATTGGATCATTATTGCAGTGATTACTATGTTTTTAGCTGGAAACAATTCCTTTAACCCTAACTGATGCAGTGTGTAGCTTCTCATTTCTCATTTGTGGAAAAGATGTTACTGTGTTTCAGAAGGGGCAGATTATTGGCCTGCATCAAGCAAAGAAAACAAGGAGATTGCTGAAATCCCTGGAACTGGGTGAAGAACTGTCCAACACGTTATTAAAACGTGGAAGGACAGCAGTAAACTGTCAATTTTGAGGAAAAAATGTGGTCAGAAAAATGAATGTTCAAAATCTTGAATGATCGTGATCAGATCTTTAAAACGCTTGGTGAAGTCACATCGTAAAAAAAAAAATCGACAGTAGAACTCATGGCTATGTTTATTAGTGAAAGTAAGAGCATTTCCACATGCACAATGCGATAAGAACTTACAGGATTGTGACTAAACAGCTGTGTGACCTAATCACTGTGAGGCTGATAAACACTTCAATTTGCTAGGGAGCATAAAGATTGTACTGTGGAGCAATGGAAAAAGGTCATGTGGTCTGATGAGTCCCGATTCCCCTATTCCAAAGTGATGGGTGCATCAGGGTAAGAATGGAAGCATATGAAGAATGCACCCATCATGCATTGTGCCTACAGTACAAACCTCTGGAGGAAGTGTTATGATCTGGGGTTGCTTCAATCGGTCAGGTCTAGGCTCTGCAACATTATGTGGCAATAAAATGAAGTCAGCTGAGTACCTGAATGTACTGAATGACCAGGTTATCCCATCAATGGACTTTTCTCTTCCCTGACAGCACAGGCATATTCCGGGATGACAACGGCAAGATTCATCAGGCTCATATTGTGCAAGAGTGGTTCAGGGAGCATGAGGAATCATTTTCTCACGTGAACTGGCCACCACAGAGTCCTGAGCTTAACCCCATTGAAATTATTTGGGATGTGCTGGTTTGGTTTGACTCTCCCGTCCTCAATACAAGATGTCGGCTAAAAATGAATGCAACTCTGGATGGAAATAAATGTTGTCACGTTGCACAAGGTTATTGGAACAACAATGACACAATGAATGTGCATTGTAATTAAAGCTGAAGGTGGTGCAACGGGATTTTAGAGGGTGCGACTTGTTTTTTTGGCCAGGCAGTGTAGTATTGTGTTGTCAATTTTCGGTCCAACACTGCCCCTACTGGCACAACCCGCAATCCAAAGGAGTTTACTACTCAGAAAGAAAAGAAAACTGAAAAACAGCAAAATTTTAAAAGTACACCACACACACCTTTCTAAGTAGAAGACACATTGCAGGTACAAATGTAGTACATTTGAGGGTCTCACTCCAACCATAAGGAAAGGTTTTAAAGTTTAGTACATTTTTTTCTGAGAGTGTACAAGTTTTTCGTCACACTGCCTCAGACAATTTGGTTAAACTGAATGAAGAAAAATAACATAAAATATTAAATAAATAAGCAGCAGGACCAGTTTAGAACTGAAATCACAGCTTGGCACTTTTCATGGCTCACCCCTGACCAATAATGATGTTTTAGCACACAAAAGTATCAGCACCACACAGAACTTATATTTCTTTATTTCAAGGATAAATCAACAGGAAAGTTGTAAAAGCAATGCAGTAATGCAACAAGCCAAACAACCAATAATGAACATATGCATATACTATATTCTGACTCTGTAATAATTTGCTCACAAGAATTAATTGTGTAATATGTATCAGGCAAGAATAAATGCTGGGAGCATTAGTGTGCAAAATATTCACGAAGCTAAACAGTGCAAAAAGAGTTATTATTAATAATATCTAATGAATCAACACTGAGAGAAAGTTCAAGAATGGTTCAAAGTCACTACAGATCTTGCATTGAGAGTTTTTCCAGATTTGTTTTGTCTGCTAAGTTCATGTGCTTTGTACTTCCATGTTCTGTTGAAATTAAATATCAATTTAACTTTAAAATGTGAAATCATTGTGCAAATAACTAGGCTATATATAAATAAAAACATAAGGATTCGCATTACTTATTCATTAAAAAAAATCTTATTCAAGAGGAAGAGCTAAAATTGGAATCAGAAAAAATCTGCTTGTCATTATTGTCTTTCGTCTTCTTTATATGTTCAGCGTCTCATGAATTCTATTATAAATTGTGTTTCATGCCATATTTACACATCTATTGAGGAGAAAATAGAGTAGGAAAATATCTTAGATATTTTTAAAACAGTATATCCATTTCACTGCAGCATCATCCTTTTAATTTGTAACTCACCTACAAACAAACAAACAAACAAAAAAAAACAACCGAAAAAACAAAACAGTTGGCATAATGAGCACATCCGTTCAATTAAGTTTTAAATAACAAATGTGTAATCCATTTAAATAAAGAAAATATTAAATGAGTGCTCTACCAAAAAGCTTTATTATTTGAGTATTACTTGGAGGTTAAACAGACATATGACTCTAAATTGAAGCTATTGTCAATTGTGAAATAAAAATATAATGTTCCTAATTCCTAAAGTGCCTAATTAGAGTGATCACATATACCTATATCTAATTTTTTAAATATTTAACTTGAACTCATGTTTAAACTCATGTAAGAAGAAAGATTAAAATATGGGGTGTTTAAAATCTCTTGCTTTGGCAGTGTGGTGTTGTTCAAACATATTGTTGTTGATTGGCCAACATCGCTGCTTCCCATCTCTGAACGAGGGCACTTTTCCTTCGGACTCTGGTATAAGGTGCCTCGGGAAACTAAAGGAAAGAGTTTCACCCGTAAAACGGCTGCAGATGCCAGTTTCATGGTGAAAATGTACAAAAATTTAATAAGACGTCACAAATGATGGAGAAACACGATGAATGAGCAATGATATGAGAAATTAAGCTAGCAGGAAATGGTCCTTTTATTTGCATGCACATGGGATACATTTGAGTAATGAGATTTAATAAAGTCAGCAGTAATGGTTCTAAAACCATAGTAAAACAATGTAATGGTAATTTTCACAAGGGTACTATTTAATACTAGTAACATGAAGTCGAAATGCCTGGACTGTGAGACACTTAGTTTTTGAGCAAGCTCCCCACCGTATGCCTACATTAGATTCTGGCAAATGAGTAAATGTTGTCTTCTTAGCTAAGTGAGAAAATTTAAAGTCAATATATTTCCCAGAATAAACTGTGACATGTTTTCAAAGTGGGGTGTATGGTTGCTTAGTGGTTAGCATGTTTGCCTCGCACCTCCAGGGTTGGGGGTTTGAATCCCACCTCCGCCCTGTGTGCATGGAGTTCGCATGTTCTCCTCGTGCTTCGGGGGTTTCCTTGGGTACTCCAGATTCCTTTCCCAGTCCAGAAACACGCACTGTAGGCTGATTGGCATTTCCAAATTGCCTGTAGTCTGTGAAATGGTGTGTGAATGTGTGTGTGATTGTGCCCTGCGATGGATTGGCACCCCGTCCAGGGTGTCCCCACGCCTTGTATTCTGAGTGCCCTGGGATAGGCTCCAGGTTCCCCGTGATCCTGTGTTCGATAAGCGGTATGGAAAATGAATGGATGGATGGATGAATGTGTTGAAAGTGTTTGATGAATATTTGACACTGGACATGCAAATCTCTACATTACTCAAATGCATCCATGAAGAACACAAAAATGTAAAAATAAATAAATACATTTAAAAAATGTAAAAAAAAAAACAAAGCAAAACAACAACAACAACAAAAAAACACCCCAAAAAAACAAAAAACAAAAACAAAAGCAGACATGATGATATTGTACCTTCTGATCGCAGGATAAAGTTGAACGGTCCATTTTGCGTGTCTTCAAAGGGGAGGAAGGGGAGGACTTACATTTCGCTGGCAAACCTCCTAACATAAAGACAAACCCCAAATGCAAAAACAATTGTATTTAGTCAACTTTCTGTACGTATTGACATTATGGAACTAAAATGAGTTACTACTGGTTCATGAAAGATGCATCGATGATACAGTATTTTTGCCAGTGTGTCAAAATAATACATGAGGAAGTCCAGTGTTTCATCTTTAGAAGCAAAATAAATGTTCCCATTTGAAAAGAAAACCATTCTGCCATTATATGATTGAAATGAATTGGATTCCGTGAAGTGTACCTGCAAATGGACATTTACTGTTACGCTATCTGAGTATCTGGCAATGTTCCAAAGCTAGATGTTTAATAAGAATATTTAAAGTATTCATAGCTATTTGAAAAGATTTATGTTTTAGCACACTCTTATAATTAGTATATTTTGTAAATAATATTTGCATTGCTGTAAGCATAATCGCCAAATTAACTACATGGTTCAGTGTTGGAACAAATGGAGACAATACTGCTTTTTAGGATAATTGATGATAACCACATTTGTGCTTTGACAAATTAATTTAAATCAAATACCTGGCTTGTCGTAGGTGAAATTCTGCAGTGAGCTGGGAGACACCAGAATCGTGTCATACTTCTCTTTGGCGTACAACTGCGCCCTCTGCCTCCTGAATTCTTCATCTCTCTGCTTCACCTCTTTGATCTCCTGGTCCACCAGAGATAGTGTGCTGTGTGATCGCAGTTTGAAGAAGGGGTTGTTGTGGAATGTGCTCTCTTGAGTCTCCTGGCATGCACTGCTCAGGCAGAATTCGGAAGCACTTCGGATGATGAGATTAGACGTTTCCAGGATGATGACGTTGCTTGAGTCTGAGGGCCATTCATGGAACCTGTTTGCCAATGGAGAAAGCAGGCTTTTCCCTTTTTGCCGCTGGTTTGTTGGATGCGAATCCGGCTCAAGGATGATGACGTTGTTGGCCACCATCTCATGATAGGTTGGTTTTGATGAAGGTGAAGCAGTAACAGAGACGGTTGGTGGTATGGTGCTAGAAGGTCTCTGTGACCTGCACCTGTCCTCACGTGTGTTATACGTCGTCCTTTTCTCCTCTGGAGCTGACTTAGCCATCATCAGAGTCACTGGTCTGGGTTTATTCTGGACAGGTTCACTAGAAGGTGACCTTGACATGGCTCTCTCTCGTTTGAAACATTCCTCTCGCTCCATAGTCTCACGGATTTCCCTTTCGACTGGAGTCTCTGGTTCATCGTAATGAGACCGGTAGCTTGTGTCATCCAGGCCTGAGTCATCTGAACACGGGCTAAACTGGGTATACTGGTAGTCACCAAGACTTAAATTGTCTGAATCCGGATCTCTCTTGGGCCGCTCCAAGTTGCGCATGGGTGTATACATGATGTTATGTCCACCCTGCTTTACGGTAGACTGCTGTACCTGGGCCTTGCATTGTTCCTCCATTTTCTGCCACTGCTTACAAGCCATCCTGAAATCCACATGCTCTGTGCTGACGTTCTCGCTCTGCATCTCCTGAATCACGCAATAGTCTTGCGGCAACTTCTTATCGAGCTCGGAGGTCGAGGCAGACAAGCGCTGCAGGCTGTGTTTCACATTTTGGCTTGGATCCACCTCATTCTCTGGGATCTTGGATAAACTGCTGTAGTGTATGGAGTCAATATAGGAAATGTCTTCCAGCTCACATTCAGTGGAACATTCCGGCTGCTCAAGAGTGTCAACACTTTCTGTCAACACTGTTGGATCTTCATCTTCATCAGGTTCAGCTTTACTCTCGGACTGGCTATGAATTTCATCCTCCATTGCATGGTTTTGGTCGTTTGTCTCTTCTCTGACATCAAGGGTATCTGATTCCAAAATGCCACCAAACTCATCTTCATCGACAACAGGAGAAAACATGGTCTTCCACTGCTCCTCAGCATCACTGTCCGATGAGACAATAGCCATCTCTACGTGCAGGCAATCACTCAGGTCATCTCTATCATTATCATGGCAGGATTCGGTAGAGGCGTCAGAAACAGCCAGCTCCTTGATTTGCTGTTCCAACACAGATTCTGGTTCTGTTTTCAGAGCTTCCTGTGGTTCTTGTTGTTCTGGCTCTTTTGTATCCAAAAAGGATGTTGTGTTGTTTTCTTCCTCCACCGGCTGGCCTTGTTCTTGGGGATCTGTGTCAGGCTCCGGAGATGGCACAGATTCTTTGAGATTTGACTCCTCTTCCTCTGTCTCTTTTATCATTGTGTCCTCTTGTTGGTTTGCACTTCCATCACTTTCCTCTGTAGCCTCACATTCATTGGCTGTACTGTTGCTTTTATGCCGAGTTGCGAGTGGGGAGTTGTCCTTTTCAGTATCCAGGCATTCAGAGAAATGTTCCTCAAAGCATTCTTTATCATCTGCGCTGTGCTGGTATTTATTCTCGTCTTTTTCCCCAAGATCCATTTTATAGTCTTTTACATCAGCCATTTCCGAAAGCTGGCTGGTCTCCATGGAGACGGCCTCAAGGAGGTTTTCTTGCTCTTTTTGTTGCTGGTTTAAAGAGTCTCTCCTACCCTCGTCTATTTCATTCTCATTTGGTCTTTTCACACCAGCTGTGGCTCTCTACGAAAGTTAGGTTGAAAAGGTTTAGGCTCATGACAACACAGAATAGGGACAAAAACATTAACCAAGAACGTCAAACTTATGTCAAACCAACATCTTCCCATCTTCTCAGTCTCAGAATCAAGGAACAATTAATAAACTCAGTGGGTCGAGTAGGTCAATCAGTTGTCTAAAGCTGTTACTCTGACATGTCATCATGTCACTTTAATTTCCTTGAAGTGGATCCACCACACATCACCAAACAGGATGTGAGTAGAGATGTTTAACTGGCTAAACTACCATGAGACAGGTTTCAAAGCAAGCATGGAATCTGTGTAAGTGGGACAAAGATTGACACCAAAGGGGGTTTCACTAGCAGCAAAGGTAAAATGAGTACTAAATGCTTAACATATGCTTGCATTTCAGTGATTGCAAACCTCACTGATATGTTACAATAGCAAAAGAAATCTATACAATTAGCCATGACGGGTAAAATAGTCCAAGAATTTATTTCATATTAAAACCTGGCTGCAAATGTCTGACTTCTGGCTGAAAATTGTGGTTCAAATACCCTTAAGAGTTCCAAACATATGTGTTCTCTGCACTTCTGTTACACAATTTAGTTTGCATTATGGAAGAATTATAGACTCCAATCTTCTCATTTGCATCTCAATAGCAGGTAAGATCAGACACAAGAAAGAGAGACAAGATCCTAGAAGAGACAAGCTGCATAGTCCTCCAGTGCTTCTGACTGCACTGCTTTATCCTTTCTTCTATCATCCTTTCCGCACATCACTATCTAGAGGATTAATCCCATATTTAACCAAGGATTTCATCTAAGCCAGATATAATGTCCAACAAATCCTCCAAAATATTCTTGTTTTGTTGTTTGTGTTAAATTGTAGTATAACTGAATTAGGGATGGGACCGTTATGATAAATTCATGGTTTGATAGCTGTATCTTAACATTTTCAAAGCAAAACAAAATGTTATATAACACTGCAGCGCTGCTGAAATTAGTAATTTATTAAATTAAGATTTAAAGCTGACTGAATAAAACAGGGTTGCTCTTAGAAGGCTGAGAACTGTGAAAGAGAACTGTGACAAATGTCTGAACTGTTTCCTCATGATACTGCATTGCATAATATTAAAGAAAGAACAACTTCAGGTGTCATTATTACTGTAGAGTGGTATACAATCTCACGTCTAATAGAAACATGTTCTCCTAGCTGTGTTTCACTCCAGAACATTTGGCGAGTGCAAATTTTTTATTCAGTGTCAATGTTCAGAAACAGCATGAAACGGTTGCTTGGAAACAGAAGGTTGGAATCGGAGGTCCTTCACGGATGCAGAGTGAATCCTCCCAAGTCTTGTTTATTATAAATGATTACAGCCTACCTGTGAATTCAGGATATAACCTATACAGTTTTATTAGTTTTATGTAGGAGAACTGTGCAATGGAATAAAAATCTATTTGGGTGGAAAGGACATCCTGTCCTCTTCGATTTGACTGTTATTGATGAGTGACCAGCATTTGCCCAAAATACACCCTGCTTTTTTGGAAATTGACCACTGTCTGGGCAACAAAGCCAATGAAGTCTATCTACAGATTGTACATTGTACAGTATACCCCTCATGAATAACAAGACTAAATTTAGAAATAGCAATGCTAACTACTTGAGGCAATTTGGCACCTTATGTATGTATGCATGTATGTATGTATTTATTTATTGCCCTTTGCCATTCTGGTTGGTCTTTGCTAAATATGTCATGGCATCAGGCTCTAATATAACTTAACATTATGCGATATTATATTCTATTTTAATATGAGGATCCAGTTATTGCATATAATGTGAATATTATGATTTTAATGGGTAACTGTTATAGTACCTAAACAAGCTTTCAACGACTGTACCCAAAATTTGTTGATTAACTATAATATATTTTAGAATACAAAGTAGTTTGAAATATTGTGCATCGTATGTTGTGACATAATTTATCCATGTGTTCATCTTCAGTGAGCATTCTGTCCTGGTCAGAGCCACAGTGGATCCAAAGCCTATCCCGGGAACACTAGGCATGAGGCAGGAATCACCAATCCACTTACCACTATCCATGCCCCCCCCCTTCCCCGCCCCACATACACACAGGCAGAACATGGGAAACTCTGCCCAGGCAGTAACCTGAGCTCAGCATTGAACTGGGGACCCTGGAGCTGTGAGATAGCATTGCTACCTGCTGCACCATGCCGCCCACATCATTTATTGTGATGTCATATCATATCATATAATATTGATCAGCCTTACTGTTTTTGCCCCCACTGCTTGTATTTCAGTCTATTGAATAATAGACTTTAATTCATTTGGAAAAATATATCATGTTTTGATAATTATGCAAAAATGAAACAACAACAACAACAACAATAGAAAAATAAAAACTATTTGCACTACCAATGCAAATGTCAATCAACTGCTCCACTGGCACTGAAATGAAGTCGCCCTTGTCTGTCATTCACAAATCCCACTGGGTTCATTTGGGTTCAAATGAACCTCACTAACTTCATATTGATGACAGATCTGCAGGAGTGGGTGCAGCTCAACAGCAGGAGGGAGTCATGAAGAAGAGACAGTCATAAAGAGCCAGAGATAACCTAATACCATGGATGTATTACACATTAGATAGGCTATGTTCTACAAAACGAATGGCATTTTTAAACAAAGGATGATGCACGATTAGTGTGTGCAAGTGTCTCAATTAGGAAACGCATTGGGAGAATACAACAGGGAAATTAACAACAACAACAACAACAACAACAACAACAACGAACATCTGGGTACCTACCAGCAGCTTCAAAACGAGCAGCCAAACGGAGATCATCTCCAGTCTACCGCAGCTCGTGCATGCTTGCACGAGTCGGAGCAGCACGAGAGACCGGGCAGCAGCGCGTCGCCGTCGCGAGCGAATCATAGGGTTCAGTTCCTGCCTTCTTACCTATCGATCACTCAGCAACAGTGTGCCGTGAAGTGGAGCGGATGGAATGTGCATTGGCAGATTGGCAGGAAAGCCTGAGAGCTGCTGTCTGGTTAAATCCATAAAGATGCACGCAGTCTGTTCTCTCTCTGCACAGCTCTACAGGAATAGAGATAGACGCACGCGCAGGCTGCAGTGAGCGCTGCCAGCGGGGGCTCTTGCTTTGGGCGCCCACACACTTGTTATAAGCAGCTATTGAACGCCTGTGCTCATGCAGTTGGAGTTTAAAGTCTATGATTTGAACCGAATTTGATGCGTGCAAGTCTCTCATTGCTAACTGGTTGTTTGGAAAAGCTGTGACTTGGTTGATTGTTCAGAATTTCGCTTTAACTAGCCAACATGGATCTGAGTCACTTTTCTTCTTCACCTTAAATCATTATTCAGTAATTCCTACAAATGATTCAGTAACTACCGTGAAAATAATATGAGTCTAGACCACTGGCTCTCAAAATAAAATTGGGGTCTATTCACCTTGGTACAGTGGTGGAAAGGCAACCCATTATTATGATCAGTTATTAGGGGTCCAAGCACTGTGTAATTTAAAACAAGCACATCTCTTGTGAAATAAGGTGTACACTGAATGTTCATTTATCTGCTGATTCTTTAGCATAAACCACAGAAATGTGACTTTTGATCCATTTAGTGAAACCCCTTTTCATTTATGATTATTTGCACAATATACACAACCTACTTTTGCAAACTAGTCCTGGGATTTTTATCTTATCTTATCAGAGTTATTCAGCAGAGTCTGAACCTCAATAATATTCAGAAACATGTTGAGATCTGTAAACAATGGCTGCCATATGCAAATGAATTTTAGTTGGGCAGAGCCTAGTGTATTTTACTCAAACAGCTGGAGCTCATTATATATATTAATGGGTTTACATGAAATTGGAAAGGCTTGTTCAGGACTATACGCTGAAGCTGTTTGCTAGGTTTGGGGCATGGTCATCCATATAAGGCAGGGTTAATTTCAAATGCCTATTTCTCAGGAATTGTAAATCAGATAAGCAGAAATTTGGTGTACATCATCACTGTGCTAATCTGTAAATGGATTTCTAATGATGGGTTACCATAATTAGCAAATCAGCTTTCAGAAGGCATTTCACATGATTATTATTGAGCTACCAGCAAAACCTTGATATGTATATGTACATGTATGGTCCCTTCATTGTATATGTGGCAAGAACTGGCCACTGGGGATGCTATTTGCGAAGGGTGATTGGACCCCACAGATTGCTACTTGCAGCTATATTTATTTTTTGAGTTCTAAGTTGAGTTATTAGCCTGTTTGATTGGCCATTTGAAACGAATGGTTTTAATCCCACCCTCAACAATCCATAAAAAGTTAGCCTATAAGTAAAAAGAACTTGGACCCTAAGGTGTTTTGGAGGTGGAAAGTTCAGGGGGAAAAAAACTTCTATTAAAAAGTCAATATTTGAGACCATGTTGTTCATTCATGTGAAGTCAAACAAATCTAATCACGTTGTTAGTCATTAAAACCTTACTGCAATGCACTAACTGAAATTTTCGCAGTACTTGCAAAGTTGTTGTTTTTTTTTTTTTTTTTTATTCAATATTTAATTGTTTACATTTTATTAGATAATCTTTCCACATCTAACAATTCTAATAGCTACACTAATAGCTATTTTTGTAATATTATTAATAGTGGTCTATTAGCTAACCACCATCCTTTAGTAGCTACAAGAGTTATGTTGTGT
>JANDJT010000071.1:8047389-8075229 GCA_024331685.1 Stegophilus panzeri | reverse complement strand
TATACAGACATATTGTAGATTTCAAATGTTGTGACCAAAAGGGTATAAATCCCCCCCCCCCCTCCTTTTTATTTGCTTGCCTAAGGTATGTTTGGTGGCAATGTTTTGCTTTTAATACTAATTTTGTTTCAGATGTTGAACCTAAGTACAAAATCATTACAATCAAGTACAAGATTGTTAGAGTGTAAAATTGCAGCTTACATAAATTAAACAAATAAAAAATACTCTATGAACTCATACTTCAGTTCACTTGAACACCAGAAGACATCCATTTTCTGTCTGAGCTGGAAAAAACCCAGCGGACAAATTGATTTGAATGAAGCTGAGTGGTAATGACGGTCACTGCAGTACTGCCCTGTCTGTCCCTGAATGACAGAAGCAGATGCACAGACCTTCTCCTGCCAGGCGCTAGCAGTGAGGCCATAACTGGAGCCACATGCTGTAATAAAATCATACAGAACATTACAGAGATGCTGCAAACATTATGACAACAGCTGTGATCTCATGTAGTGAATGAATGAGGATGTCTGATTTATATAATGTCCTATTTATATGTGGATTTTTGCCAAGCTATGGCTATTCTGTTTTGTAGCCATATAGCTACTGTTTATAGCTAACAAAAGTAAAGCCACGTGGTATCCAGTGTAGCAAGAAAAAAATGTAGAGCAGTTCTCCACCTAATACACACAATTACATTTTCTTTATGTACTAATCTAATGCATTCAACATGTAGAGACGGGGCGCAAATTGTGATTAAGGGGTCCAAGCACTATGGGATGGACTGTGGTGATGTGGATGTAACGACTTGATCTCTTTCATTTGGTGCTTGATTAAAACTGTGATTTGTATGATGCATTTTTCCCTTTAATGAAGAAAACGTTTCCATAACCATTTTAATTAATCCACTAGTTATAGTACCACCTAGTGGTGGAATGACACAGCATTTACAGGCTCACTTCCTGTTTGCCGTTGTCAACGCCAACTTTATTATAAATATAAAATATCCTGCTTTTTTGAGCCCCAGATCATCTGATTCAAATTTGATAATCATTCGACTAATTTTCTTTCCATTTTGAAGAATGATTTATTATCAAACAGATTTGTTAAGATTACGCTTGATATTAACATAGCATTAAAAATCTTACTAGCTGAATTCCCTGCCACTAAGGATTAAAACATCAGAATGGGGATGTGTCAGTTTAGGGAATAACTATAGTCTACTTGCTGGCTTTGCTACTGGCTTTCTGCAACATTATTTTAGGAATAACTGAAAAGGGCCAGGACACTGTGTTACTCTGAAGAAATATGAGTTCACGATATAGAAACTACGCAACAGCTTAATATAGATGTCAGGTGGTGTTTACTGTGTGTTCCTACCTTCCTGTGATGCTTTTTCTTTTATTTTCTATGCATCCAGTATTCCCAAGTAAATGCATAGCCATTGGGAGGATATGGAAACACTCAGTGCCTCAAGAACATGATTTTCTTTCTGTTGCTAAATCTCCTGAAACGTTATAATTTTCCCACTTTTCCCACAGCACATGGTAATTGAGCTTGGATCAACAGCAGGAGGCTGTTAAAAGAGACTATGCCTTTTCACTTAGAGACAATGGAACGTCCATATCATGAGGGGCACTCTTTGGAAATAAACAGCTTCCCCTTAATTTGAGATGTTCAAGATTCAGAGATGGTTCTTTCAAGGCTACACAATGTGCATGCTCATTGTGTAGTTTCTTCTTGGAAAAAAAAACAAAAACAGGACGAATAGAGAAAAACATGGGTTTGAACCAGTCTCCTTCTAGTCGGAGACAGAGTTGCCATGGCAACCTCTGGCAAACTTACAGTACTTTGCCTCACAGATTTTGTGCCTTGCAGCAGATAAATAGGACACTGATTTCTGCAAAAGCTTCAGATTTATTATACACCATGTTGTTGTTCATATTCTGCTTTTTCTATTGGAATTGATCAGATGTCAATTTGTGTCTCTGCATACATCAAATACAGCAAGACACATCTTGGCTTCATTTCATTTTCACATAGGATAATTATTGCCATACAATTGTTGCCCAATATTGAACTCTTCACTGTGCATTATGTACAGTGTACTTGTTGTAATGGTTGTGTAATATCCTAATACTACACAGGCAATAGGGCAAATCTCTATTACTTATCAGTTGCTGTTTTGCACTCCTCAAGTTGTATCATGCCACTTGGTGCTATCTTCTTATTTCTATTCAGTTTCACACATTTTCAATGCACTATTGACCTGTATGGGTTTGAAGAACATTATCTGAAAAGATCTTGGATGACTACCCAGTTGCACTTACTATAATGTTTCTGAAAAAGTTCTGAAACAAACAAACAAAAAAAAAAATCAAATTTACACAATTTTTGTCCACCAGGCTTGCTGGAATTTTAGACCACTCTTCCATGCAATAATCTTTCAGCTGTAAGCTGTTTGAGGGTTTTCTTGCATGTCCTGTCCGTTTCAAATCCCTCCACAACATTTCAATGGGATTCAAATCCGGGTTTTGACTAGGCCATTCCATAACCCTCCATTTCTTCTTTTTGAGCCATTCCTTGGTATACTCCATAACATTTCCACCACTGTTCTTCACAGTTGTTATGAGGTGCTTCTCCTGAAAAGCTGTCTTTGGTCTGTGCCAAACATGTCTGCTGTTACTGTGGCAAAACAACTCTATCTTTGATTCATCTGTCCAGAGTACATTATTGCAAAAGGCCTGGTCTTTGCTTGTATGCTCACTGGCAAACTGCAGTCTTGCTCTAAGACAGCAAAGGCTTTTTCCTGACACGCTTCCCAAGCAGGTCAAATCTGTGCAATCTCTTTCTGATTGTAGAACATGTACGTTGACACCAACAGTTGCAAGACTTACTAGCAGATCCTGTGATCAAATTTTGGGGTTCTTGGAGCCTTATTTTTGCATCAGATGGTCCGCTCTTGGGCTGAATTTGCAGGGATGGCCACTTTTGTGCCCCTTCAGTCATCAGATACACCATGGGAGATATTAAAATTGACTGGTTTTAGTGTACTATATATTACATATGATCCATATGGCTGCCATATTCTGAGTGCTCCTTTCAATCTGCTAAAAATAAATAAATAAATAAAAAGATATACCAAAGATACTGTATAAATTTTTTAGTGTGTTGTAGTGGAACTTTGTAGTAGTAACTTTGGGCTTTGACATGGAAGGGTTGGTGCACAGTGGGTTAGTGGTTAGCACATTCGCCTCACACCTCCAGGGATGTGGGCTCCCCTGTGCTGCAGGGGTACTCCGGTTTCCTCCCCCAGCCCAAAGTCATGTATGGTAGGCTGATTGGCATGTCCATACTGTCCGTAGTCTATGAATGGGTGTGTGAATGTGACTGTGCCCTATAATAGTTTGGCGCTCTGTTCACGGTGTACCCTGCCTTGTGCCCGATGCTCCCTGGGATAGGCTCCGGGTTCCCTGTGACCCAGTAGGATAAGTGGTATAGAAAATGGATGGAAGGGTGAACACAGTGATCTCAGGAGATCATTTTTGCTATTTATGGATGCCAACCAAAAGCTAACAGGTGACTGAGGCAAGTTAGCTAGCATGTAAGCATTCAGTCTTTTGTACAGACAATGTAAAGGCAGATTGGCAGTAAAAAACAAGACAAAACCATATGAAATAGCAACATTTACCTCAGATGTGTTGATAAATTGGAAAAGGAAAAATGCTGTGCAACTAAAATGACCCTACTTAGCATTGACTGCTAACTGAACTTTCATGGGAACTAAAATATAATCAATCAGATAACTTTTGTGCTTGTACAGATAACACGAGTAGTATGTTTAAATGAAATCTTCTATTTAATTCAGTAAACATGACAAACTTGCTCAAAGATCACATAGCGTAAAATGCTAAACTTACTCTCAAAGTACTTTTTGACAAAGAAAGATCATGCAGAATCTCGACTGTAGGCTCTAGCATGAACATGTTGCTCAGATTTAGAGGCTTAGACAGCCCATTTGTGCTGTGGCTCTTGAAGGTGCTTTGTCCTCCCAGGGGGTTTTGTTGGAGGGAAAGGGATCCTGCTACCAGAGCTCTGAACCAGCACAAGAAGTGTCTTCTACCTCAGTCCTCTTTAAATGAAGAAAAAGGTTGACTTTGGATCTGTATGGAATGTTAAAATCATTGGCAGCCATTAGAAAAATCTGTTATCCTTAAATGTATGTCACAAATGTCGCTACTGAATGGCACTTTGGAACATATACCTGAAGATGCTGGGATTTAGTCCAATGGACCTGGGCCAATTTCTGGTCCTCTTTCCACACAATTTAGTAATTTATTGGATAGTTGGATCAATGGACTCAATGTTAATTCATAGTTCCAGTGGTGCGTTGAGGCCAAATTCTTGGTAATGTTATACATCGGAATGAATTTGGCTATAGATAATAATATTAGTCATTAGTCAATGTCAGCTACATGTTGTTGTGGTAGTTTTTAGAGGATGCACTACTAACCATAAAGTTCAGTTTTTATAACCCAGAGCACTGCTGAGAAATTGTCCAAAACCCTCAACTGCTCAGCTTTGACTCAAACTTAATCTGTTTTAAACATGAACTGTCCAGTTTTGGTGAACCTGTGCCCACTGTAGCCTCAAATTCTTGTTCTTGGATAGGAGTGGAACCTGATGTGGTCTTCTGCTGTTGTAGCTCATATACCTAGGTTTGGCATGTTGTGCACATACATTCTGAAATGCTTTTCTGCTCACCACAGTTGTAAAGAGTGATTATTTGAGTTACAGTAGCCTTCTTGTTAGATTGAACCAGTCTGGCGATACTCCTCTGAACTCTCTGATCAACAAGGTGTTTCTGCCTGTAGACCTACTACTCACTGGATGTTTTTTTGCACAGTTTGGGGTAAATTCAAGAGACTTTTGTGTGAAAATCCCAGAAGATCAGCAGTTTCTGAAATACGCAAACCAACCAATCTGGCACCAACAAACACCTTCAATGTCACTGAAATCCCATTTTCCCATTCCCATATTTGATGTGAAGATTAATTGAAGCTCTTGACCAGTATTCGCATGATTTTATGAATTGCACTGCTGACGTGATTGGATGATTGGATAATAAAGTCCTAATTTATCACTCCTGATAAAGTCAATTGCATGTGTAATTTCTTCACATAGCCTTCGTATATATCTGTCTGAAGCTGCAGTCCACCTTGCAGTTTGCATTCCCTTGTGAAAGAAGTGTGACTGAGACAGGGCACTAAAGAAGGCAGGGACCTTTTTGGTTGAAAAAAAGGTCCTCCATTTTGAAGTAGTCCAGACTTAGCATTTTATCTTGAAATACGAGTGTCAATTCTGCTTTTTCCAGCTTCATGAAAGCAATTAAACTTTTCTAAATTAGCCATACTAAATTAAATCCTATACTGTATATACGTGCTGTATGTTTGGTGTATTGGGAGCTTGCTAATTTGGCATAAATATGCAGCAAAAAGGTGTGCGTTAAAATTGAAAAAATTGCCAAGTTTATTATTCAAACATCGGACACACATGGGGGTTGGGGGATCATTACTCAGTAGAAATTACACAGAAATTAATGTTATTTTCCTTGTCTTTGCTCTTATTTCTTGATCACTATTAGTTTCTGACTCTTACTGTCTCACCTCCTTTCCCTTGTGGTATTCTCAATCTGCACACAATCCCTTTGGTCTTTAGGGATGCTGCTTGAGCTACAGCAAAAGAGAGTCCTCTCCTCTGAATTAGGTTGGCTCTCCGACCTACTTAAGGCCTGTTGGCAGAATTCAGCAGCGCTAACTAGACCCACTTTCCCTGCACTCCATGCTGTGCGTTTAATCTGCACGGCCATTACAAAGCTCTGTCCTTACACATTCAGAGCACAGAAGCAGGCAAACAAAGACACAAGTGGGTAAACAGGCATATTAAGGGCTTGATTTGTACTGCTGGCTAAATGTGGGTTATTTGTTCTGCATTTGATGGAGCAGATCAGTATGTGAAGGTGAACCTCAAAGCCGTACGGTGTCTCTGACTGTGAGGCATTCTCGTTTCACACTCTCACAGATGGACTGGTGGAAGAGCTGTGGAAGTATCTGGAGGAGTAAGACCAACTGTTCAGTAAATGTTCAGCCTTGGATAAAATGCTTTCCACCGAGTGAGGGCAATTACAGGGCAATTATAATATCAAGATGACATAATTATAACACATTTCAACTCATCCTTTTGTATCACATGGGAATCTTTTGATTGGTAAGGATGATTTGTTTTAGAAAATTAAACATGTACAATAGGATCATTTGTGAAAAATAAGGTGTTATAGTGTTTGGCCAAGAGATGCAATCTAATAAATCGACCAGTCTATTGTGTTTGCACTCTTTCTTTGACAAAACTTTACAACAACCAAGTCTTCTCAGCACGTGTTGTGGTGTTACTGATCTCCTGGGTTTGGTTTTGGGTTGTCAGATTTTGTTTGGTGTTGGTCACCATACAAGGTAGAAACAAACCATATTTTCCAGACCATAATTCACTGCTCAATACAAGTTGTACATCATAAATTCTGATTGCTGAGAAAAAAAAATCAATATATAGATTTTGTTGTATAAGTCACATTATACCACAGCTTTGTTGAATTCTTGAACCTGATTGGTCTGAAGCAGCTCTAATAGTAGTTCTGGTTGTAATTCAAATCACAGGATTATATTAATGTGCTAGTTCTAATATGCTATTATTACTTTAGTAAAAACTCAGTCACAGGGCCTTGTACAGTGGACACTCCACACGATTGTATAATAATAAACAGATTAAAAATATGTTGTTGTTAAACAAAGATTTATGGAAGGAGTCTCCAGTGTCAATGTCAGTAACAAGACAGAGGATTTATTATTATTATTATTATTATTATTATTATTATTATTATTATTATTATTATTTAAAATTAACTGTAATGCTTGCTGAGGAGGGAGTGACTGTTAATAGCTTCTATAACATAAGTGATAACAGGAACTAACTTGCCTCGCAGACATTCCACCGCATTAAATGTGGAATAAAACACTTCTGGGCATGTTGCTATTGGAAAATAATCAACTTCAGGGTGGACTGTAACTCTAGGCTGCATTTAGAACTTCTTGTTTATATTCCAGGGATTTTTATTTTAGCTTTGTACTGACCCAAGATGGTACTACTGTAGAGATCTCTATTGCTAGTTCAGTTTTCACCCCCATACAGTTAGTCTTTATTTCATTCCTGCTTTCATTACATAGTAATGTTTAATTCAAAAACAAAAGTTTTTGCTTGTCAGACCACTGCTGCCATGGAAGCTCTAATTTCCACGTCATGTCTGTGGGATTCCAGATATTATTGGTGCCAAGCTAAAGAGTAATTTGTCTGCAATAATAACTGTAACCAATGGTACATTACAATAGGCAAATATATATTTAATTTTTTTTAATTAAGGTCACTTTGCTCTATAAGTCATAGCACCTGATAAAGCAATAATGTATTTAATAGTCTGGAAAATATGATAAATAAACTGATGGTTGCTATTTGTATAAAATAAAATCAATTCAACTTAGCCTTGATACCAAACATTTATTTTAATATATATAAGATATACTGTCCCCAAATCAAAACACACTGCAGAGTAAAACCCCATGTTCAATTATTTGTTCTAAAACTTCACTCAGAAAAGCCATTTCTCACACATTTAACATTGTAATGTCAAAGAAAAAATAAATGTGAAATGTATTTCTTTATGGCACTCGAATAAATGTGCACCCTGTGAGCTTTCTTTAAACAAATACTCATATGAAAGGTTAACACTTTGCAAATGTAACATCTCTTTTCTAATTTACATCACCACATGAGCTCTCTCAAAGTTACAAATATCTATTTACAGTGGTACAAATTTCTAGTGGTTACTCAGCTGATTGGATAAAATGCATGGCAGAGCATAAAGGTACTGACCACCACCATGAAAAGGCATCATGTACAAAACCAGAACAGAAACTGTAGTTACAGGACGTACCGTATCAAATGACCATGCAGCTATAAGATCTGGTTAAAGCTTTAAAGTAGGGTACATTTATACTGTACAGTCATGTATAAAATTCTCAAATTAAATGGATCACTTCTGATTTTTCAGACGTACACTCCATTGAAAAATCTGTATACACATATTTATATTGTCTAATTCTGAACAAATCAAAAACAAACAACAACAAAAAAAATCATGGAAATCTTAAATGATTAAGTTATACTGTGTAAATGATCCTGTACATCGAAAAAATTAATCTCTAACCATGTTGCAGATATCAGGGTTTAATTAATACATTCTTTTTTCATTTTTTTAATCATTTTATAAATGTGTATATGGCATTGTTTAGGATTAGAAATGTAGAAATGCACAGTTTTAGAAGATTCTTCAAAAGATGAAGAACACTTACATTGTGTGATATCTCCAAGTGTCAGACTCACCATGGTGTGCTTCCTTAGTGATGTCATCACTGTCAAATACTCCGACCAATCATGTGCACGTTAACTATACCATATTTTCTGGACAGTAAATCTCCACAAAATATAAGACACATGCCGCTAAATTCTATCTGGTTTAAAAAGTCACTAATGGTCACTTTAATATAGTAGTAGCAGTCACTTTAATCAGGATGTATCACTTTTTACTTTATATATAATAATATAATCGAATATGTAAGGAATAAAACATGAAGGGGTGATGCAATATGGCCTGAAGTGGATTATTTTCCTATAACAACACATTCTCAAGTGCTTTATTCCGCTTATACTACCACGATTTGCCAACGGTTACTATTTGTAATTGATTAATAAACAACATGCTTTATAATTTTAACCATTTATTGTTGTTCCTTTTATCACTTACAATATAACTTACATTATAGCTCTGAACAATCATTTCCTCACCAGCCTTTTTTTTTTTTTTTTTTTTTTTTTTTACTGCACCTTGTCATGTTTTTATTTGTTAACATGTTATTAAAATCGCTTTCTTATTATTAGGCATACATCATGTGGAGAGTCCACTATTCCTTTGAATTAGCTGTTACTGTAGCAACAATAATGTATTAGAATGAGCGCATTAATTAAGCAATATCACAAAAGCAAGAGTGCAGTTGCACTAAATATCAGCACGGCTGTAATTTGGCCACGGGTAATCGCAGTCATGCTGATATTCAGTACAACAGCACAGTTGAGAGTGTGATATTGCTTTTATGCAGCAGTTCTATAATCAAGAAATTAATATTGAGTGACATTTCAGACAAAATACGACCAAATATTTTGTTTATTTTTGCTCTGTCAATGTAAATATTTCCTAAAGAAGCCACAGCAGGATAGATAGAGCACTATGTGTTGCCATGCAATGCACAGACTGACTGACAGCCCATAATAATTGTAGTAACAGTTTCAATGTAACAAACTATTGCTAGAATTGGAATTTTACGTAGAGAACACAGACAAGCGGCGTGGTACAAATTAGTAGACCGGACCTAACTGTTGTATAATCCAGACCTATGAATTGTATTATAGCCGGAACTGCTGTTATAGAAAATTAGCCACAGCTTCAGATTTAAGAGTTCAACTGCACTGTGGTATGAATTCAATTATAATATATGTTCTGCCTCACAAATGACACATCGGACACTTTTATTGGTATACTCTATTTAAGCTTTTGTCCCATTAGTGTTGCAGTGTTGTATGTTGAGCTGAAGCATTTATAATAGTCCTGCCTTCTCACTTCTTTTAGACCCAGAATTAGTCTGAAAGAGTTTTTGTTTGTCTGATCAGAACTGCTATTATAATGCTGATTACAACTAGCAAAGCTATGTTTTGTTCTTTTTTAATCTTTACATCATTTTCTCAGAATGTACTTGCTGCCATTTTCACTTGCGAAATAAGCTTATAGATGACTGGGCAAACGTTTAGACAGATGCTAAACTCAGGGATTTTTAATGTTAGCAGCAATCTTATGGTTACAAACTACCCTATCTACTGGAGTAGTACTAAAACACTAACAAGTGGCTATCTTATAGAAAATTCCAGAAAATATGGTATTTTCTCTGGCAAAACACTGCGTTTCAAATGCTAACAAATCAGGCCTGTAAAAAAATCTCAAAAAGTGACATAATCCATCTAAGGAGAGTGTCTAAATGTGTCCAGGATGTCTGTTAATCTTGCACCATGTTGAGGAAACACTGTACAATGTTTGGACAGTTACAGTAAATAACAGGCAAGAAATCAATAACTTACTCTAAATCTCTCCGAGGCACTGTATGAAGAAAGATTATTCGCAGAATGTTCCTGCAGTGTGGAGAAAAGACAAAAAAAATCAGACGGCAAAATCAACCAAAGAGTTTTAAATCACCGTTGCTTCCTCTGGAGTCTTTGTGTAGGGTAGCTGGAATTTTATAAACACCCGTAGAGAGGTGGAGGAGGAGGAGCAAGTTGGCAAGTGAGAAGAAGGGAAGAGGAAAACAAATTCAACAGGAACATCACTGTAAATATTCAGCCCGTCAACCCAAAAAAAGAAAACACAATTTTACATATGTGCTCAAACCACAACTGAGGAGCAAACCAGGCTTTCAAAAACAAAATGAGAACCGAGAAAAAATATCAAATTCAAATATGAGTTGAATACAAAATACGATGTGTACTTCTATTGTGAGTATATTGAAAAGGTAGGAAATGTGAGGTTAATGTGAGATGTGTCTGAACCTCCTCGTCGGCACTTCAACACCTGTCTTAAGGCAAAACCTTCCTCATTGCAGGCAAAAAGCATTTATCTAGTCCCTAAATGAAAAAAGAATGGCTAAAACAATGCACAGTGTTTATGGGAGACTGTATCAAACGTCCATCACTCCATTTCCAAAAATTTGGTAAATGAACTATCGCTGTGACGCAATCACATTTCCCTACTGGCCTAAAAGCAATGTGTAGAATAATTATTAGCCATTAGCAGAGATGTAATAATGATGTTGAATAATGTGTTCCATTACAAGTGTTTACACTGAGAAAAATATACCAACACACTGGATAAGGTATGAAACTACATTTCAAAAAGCACCCACATGTTGCCATATGAGACAACACACATCTGTTAAGCACAAAGTGGGGAAAAAATTAAACAAAAAACACTGGCTAGGTAGTGAACACACTATCCGTGACAAAAAGTTTCCTCCTGTATCATAGTATCAATTATTATAAAATGAAAAGTGTAATTAATTAAACCACAAAACCACCCTTGCGAAAGAGTCGCAAAAAAGAACTTTTGTGCTTTTTCATTGTCACAGTACATCAAAAAATGTGAAAATACATAACACCACCTTACAAAGTTGGAAGGAGCCAGTACAGGTGAAAAGGAAATATACTGTATATCCAGTGTGACTCCCGTCTGTTCTTCCAGAGAACTGCGAGTCAGGTAAGAGAGCAAGGCCACTCTGAAACAAAAAGATGGAATGAGCTTGAGTTCACTCTTTGAATGTCACAGTGGGAGGAGGCGTAGGGGATGCTTTGAAAAAGTGTGGCAGGTTCCTGGCATTGTCCGGACTCGGGCCTCGGTCAGGCAGCAGGATGACGTTTTTGCGGCGCAGGGTGGAGTCACGGCTGGAGGCAAGAGAAAGCGTCTCAGAGGCAGCCTCAGCTTCACTGCTTGACTCTACAGGTGTCACACGGATGGTGGTAATGGCCTGATGGTGTTGGTGTGGGTGGTGAAAATGGTGATGATGGTGAAAGTGTGGATGATGAGGGTTGTTCATGTCAGGTACAGAGCCGTCCTTAAGGGAATCGCAACTCTCTGAGTTGCGGTTGAGATCATTGAGCTCAAAGCACTGGCGCACGTTGACACGCTCTGGTGGTGCCTTCCACCTCCAAGACCCACCGGCATCGGAATTGGATCTGTTTTCCGGATGTGCATCGACATGCACGATGCCTGTGCCAGGGTCCTGCTCTGTCAGTGCTTTGTAACGGATGGATCCTGTGCGGCTGACAGCACTGCCCTCGCTCTTGGGGCTTCCATGAATGATGCTCTGCTGTTTAGACATGGCGATCACCTGCATTATCCGTGGCTGGCTGTTAGTCCTGCAGGGGGCGCTCTTCTCTGCCATCTTCATCCATTTTGCCCTTGCATTCCCGACCATTCCTCCTCCACCATCACTTACTTCCTCCATGTCCTCCTGCAGAGATGAGCATGCATTCTCTTGTGTCTCCTCAGGAATGTGTACTAGCTGTGATGATCCTGGCCGTGACTGAATGGACACCCTGGCTCCAACACCACCACCACCTCCACCATTGTGGTTAGCTAGTGGCACAACACTGGCAGCCATCTTCATATATTGTCCAGGTGGCCCATCCAGACCCATGGCAGTGGGTTCAGAGCTGCAGCGTACTTCCATGCCCCCCTCCGGACCCTCTCCAGCCTGCAACGAAAGTTTGCGGTTCTCATTCTTGCTCTTCCATTGTGAGAGCAACTGCTTGGATCGTGTGGAGTCCATGGAAGCATGGATCGCGGCGTGACGACGTGGTACTGGTTCCTCCGCACCTATAGAGTGTGAACGAGGCAGAGTGTTGCTGAAGGTCACCATGCTGTCCTGGTACAGGTGGCTAGCAGCTGTGATGCATTCCAACTCAGTGCTGGCCCTCTTCAAGCTGAAGGAAGAGTCACGATGAGGTCCTCTAAGTAGTATGCTTTCCGAGCGAGCTGAAGTTGGACGTTCCCTTACGCTCAGACTCTTTGGCTGAAGGAGGCGTGGAGGCTCTGTGTTAAGGTTAGGGAGAGGACGCAGGGGCTCACGGAGGGCCGGAGGAGGCATGATCGGCTGAGGCTGGGGTGGAATCTGCATGGGTGGGGGTTGAGGACGTGGCTGTGGACGTGGCCGCTGACGGAGGGAAGTGTCCTCGCTGGGTTTAAAGTTACCCACTGCATAAAGACCCTAAAGGAGAACCCACAAAGCAATTTTAGCACTATATCTGCAATCCTAGCCCGTGGATCTCAAGACATTTCCATATTCTACAACTGGTTGGAATCTCAGATATAGTTTACTAGTCCCAATACACACTGCTGGTCTCAACCAGATGCCCTGTGAACCTTTCTGGCAAGCTTTCCAAAAAAATGACTAGTATGTTTCCTATTTTTTTTTTTTTTTTTTGTGTTTTTATTGATACTTATTTATTAATCAAAGTAGTTATTATGGAATGAAAATATAATACTGGCCCCTGCCTATATATGTAGGAGTATCCTTTACAGATGTGATTCTTGGTCACAACTGAATGTCTTCTCCACCCACATAAAGTCATTAAAGGGCTTGATGGGTCTAATCACACTAAGCGCTGTCTTATAGCGATACTTGCTACTTATATAGCAGATGCTTTAGGACTTCATGGATTATGTGCTTTCCAGTGAGTCACTTCACAACCAATTCTTGCTGCAAAAGCAGCAAAGGACAGAAAGCAGTACAACATGCTTATTCCTTGAAGCATAAATGCATGGTATAAGTCCAGCTTTACTCAAATCAGCATGTTGGCGATCACAGAGCAGCTAGAGGACCGATAAACGAGTGGAGGAGTGTGTGGGAGGATAGCAAAGAAGCAGCCACATGCGATTTACTTATAGTCTATTTATAATCACGTTAAAAACAACGTTGTCTCATCACACCGCACCAAGCCTCCCTAGACTGTGAGAACATATGAAAGACCTTGGACCATTATACCACTACTAATACACAATCAATGACCTGCAAGATGGAAACTTTCATAGCCATAGATCCCTAGATTGTCCTTTTTAACTCTGGCTTTAGCAGAAACACTGCTATACATAATGTCCATGAAGGACACAGAAGAACAGGAGAGGACTCACCAGGTAGATGGCTATACTTCCTCCGATGAGGAAGCCACTGTAGACGTCCATGGCATGGTTTTTGAACTGGATGATGCGAGTCAGACCACAGATGACCGCACACATGATGAAGGAAAAGACCAGTAGGGGCTTGAGTAGCTTGGAGGAGTCAGTTAAGGTGGCATTGAAGTACATCTGCGAAGGGGAAGCACATGACCAACATTTTTTTTTGCATGTCAAGGAAAGTGCTAAAGGTGCTACAGTGCTCTTAATATTGCTATACAGGTCATATGCTTCTTAACATTGTAATATAGAAACAAATTAAATTAGCAGCAGACGGTCTTGAAATGGCTTTTATCTTTTATGTTTTAAGAATGGATTGTGTCATAGGGTTTACAATGCTACTGCTAGCAGCTAGTTATTCAGCAAATTGAGAACAACTGCAATAATACCATTAAATAGCAGTGTCTTGTCTTATTAACCATTTGAAAATATTTAAAAAGCAAAAGTTTCGTTTTGTGAATTCCTGTGAACTCAATATTTTCACAGAGTAATTTTTTTTTTTTACTTAACTAACTGCTGTCAGCTAATTATTCAGCACGTGAAAACGCTTTGCTAACATCAGTAAATGGGAGTTCCATGTTTTATTAAGCTTGTGAATCAAAGGGAATGTCTTTTTTTCCCCAGTGTTGTGAATCTGCTTCTATTCCTTATGTTAGCTTGGGGCAGAGGTATCTGCATGATTTTTTTTTCTCTTGTGAAGGAGTTATGTGAAAGAGAACTGTATTTATATACAGTATGTTTGTGTAAACCTTACATAGCTTAAATAAATGTTTTTCTATAGTCATCGTTCCTGGGTCAACAAATTGTTGAAAGTTGACAACACTGACTATAATTTAAGTAGCACTGTCTGCTAGTGCTGTCACAACTTCCTTTCTTTAGTACAGTAGCTTTCAGGAGAGCAGACAAAAGCCTTTTTTGACTGAATTAACTTAAAGGACACACGAGCCCAGAGGCCATGGATAGCAAAGTCAGCTTTTAATTTATTTGAAGAGAAAAGAAATATGGCATAGCTCTCTAAAGTTTTTCCCCTTCCAGATCTATTCCTGCTCTTATGGTGGGAAGGATGGCCTTCCTCTCTCCTTGTTAATGATCGCCAATCACTGTTTATGTTCAAACAAACACAATAGCCTTATAAAGTGTATCGTGGCAGTTTCACTTCCAACGATGTAAAGATGTAGTGGTTGGCAACATGTGTCTCAGCCTGCATTTTGAGAATGCACCTTTCATATAAATTGTGATAAATAAACACATACAAAAGGAGATATTAATGTGTTGTTATTATTATTATTATTATTATTATTATTATTATTATTATTTCTTCCTTTCTTTTTATATATTCTGTCCAGCCCCCTTGACAATGGACTAAGTGTGCTGTGGTCCATTATATATGTTGCAATGGACCCCTGATGTGAAGGGAATTGGTGATAACTAAATTAGGAGAAAATTTGGTCCAAACAAGAATTTCAGGAGTTCAGATTGTTATACCGAACAGAGCACTAGAGACTCATTACTTTCTTCTTGCCCTTATTCTGAAATCTTTTTACTCTTCATATCAAGACATCTTCATATCCAATTTCATGATTAAACCTTTTGATTGTTGGAATGCTTGTGAGGGAAAACTCTGACCCAGTCCTTTTGTAGTTTGTGGAAATAGTCGTAGCACAGGATATATCAATATATAGTTGGATAAATATAACTCACAAGCGAAGCTCCTTGCAACTTATTTCTACTGTAATGTCATCATCAATGTCAGTCAATACAAAAAAGCTTCTTCTATGGCAGCACAATTGGTCAGCAAAAAAAATAAATAAAAAATCAAACAAAATCAAAATCAAAGTTTAGGATCTTGGATGTTTACATAAAATTCCGATTGATTTAATGAAAGCACACAGTGCAAAGGTAAATACATGCCATACAAACCATTTCACACCAGTGTACAATTTCACACCATTTGACTGTGCAGTCAGGGTGTATTACTTACTGAGACGTACACTGCAGCGAATGCAGCCAAGGTGGCATGTTGTGATGGAAAAGACTTCCTGCAATGACAAAGACACAGTCTTATCTGAATAGATCTGCTGGAAAGGATGTATCAACAACGTACATCCGGTGCATCTTTTATCTACAGTATATGCCTTTATTAGTCATTAATTTCATTGGCTAGTGCAAGGACACTTTGCCTACAGGATGTCTGAACAAAACAAGCATAATTACGCCCAGCAATTGAGTGGAAAGGCTGTCGAGGACTGAATAGCAGAGCAGTGCAAATGGATGTGTGTGGGTGTTTTGGAGCTTGTGCTTCACAAGCGAAGCAGGACTGAACTCTGTGTGGGTTTTTGCAGAATGCTGCATGCTGATATTCACTATCTTCCCTCTGTATCGCTACACACAGACTACAGATTAAAGAATGTTTTACTAAAACCAAAGAAGATCGGGCTATGGTATTATAGGGCTAACATGCTTAATATATCAAATAAATTGTATCATGTCAATACAGCTATCTCAGTTGTTAAAAAACACAACACTGACAGTAAAACAGGTATAGTTGTTTATTCTTAGTGACAGACCTGGCACATGTTAATCTACTGCTTTTGGCAACACCCCACTAAACATTAGAAGCACCAGGGCACAAATTATTTACACCAATACCCCCACACACACATTAACTATTGCAGCATTAATATCACACTTTCACCACCTGTCGAGCAGTCTATAAAATACATCATAAAACATCATAAATTAGCCTAATAAATTAAAACTTAATTCAGGAATTTCATCCCTGCAAGCTCTCTGTGGGATAAAAATAACACAACAAACATATCTTGTCATAATTGTGCGAATATTCCAGGTCCAAATGTCACTGGATGGAATGGTAAGCCATTTAAACTCCCATTTCACCCCAAAACCAAGTGACGTACAGTACAAGATCTCTAATCACTCAACATACAATCAGCATGTTTAAACAACAACTATGAAATGACATTTTGTCAAGAAATTCTGTTATTTTACAATTAAATTAACTGTTAATCACAGTAGGCTACCATAGGCTTGTGAGGAGTGGAGGCAGGGGTGGGATGAGGGGTGGCTGTGTTTTCAAGCTTTTCGCAGTCAAATCCATAGATACCCTCAGAACAGCTTTATTTCATGAACATCCATTCATCCATTTTCTGTACCGCTTATCCTACACAGGGTTGTGGGGGAGCCTGGAGCCAATCCCAAGGAACTCTGGGCATAAGGCAGGGTACACCCTGGACAGGGTGCCAATCCATCACAGGGCACAATCGCACACACAATCGCACACGCATTCGTACACTATGGACAATTTGAAAATGCCTACAACACATGTCTTTGGACTGGGGGAGGAAACCGGACTACCCAGAGGAAACCCCTGAAGCACGGGGACAACAAGCAAACTCCGTGCACACAGAGTGGAGGCGAGATTCGAACCCCCAACCCCAGAGGTGCAAGGCAAACATTATTTCATAATCCAACTATTTAAATATTAGACATTATTTTAATATTTTATTCATTCATTTTCAGCAAATGCTTTATACTGCTCAGAGTTGCTATGAATGAGCAGCCAACTTCTGGAACACTGGAGCAATGTTTGAACACACCTTAGATGGGACACCAGTTCACCAGACATTATTTAAATATGTACAATAAGTTTGGCAATTTATCATGTCATGTCACTTTATATTCTTAAAAATTCCATTCACAGACTAGGAATAAGAGTTTTATTCTCTATATTGTATTTTAGCTTGGGCTAGCTGTATCTATCAACCCCAGAGATGTTGTAGGCCCTTGGGGAAAGTCCCTAGATTCAGATCTGGTACATGCAGTTTGCTGTGAGATTACAGCAGAGCAACCCTTCAACCAGAGCTTTCTAGCTAGCTAATGATAGGTGAGTATTTCATTCGGTAGGGATATGTGCTGTTTATGATACTGCAGAATGAGCACAGCTACACCGTAATGCATGGACACTGCTGCTGGATCAGGAAGTCAAAGTAAAAGATAACCAGTAGCTAAAAAACAAGTTCTTTTTGTGAGGTTTGATCTTTCAGCTGATACTCAGTAACTGTGACAGTCACACTGAAGTGCACAATCCTATTATTCTCAAAACATTTCTCTAATATTGAGCAGTTGCAAGTAGCAAATACTTGGGCTGAACCCTAAGTTTGGGACAGTCTTGCATTCTATCTATAGGATGTATGATTATACCGCATAGTGGATTCATTTCATGTTACAAAATTGTTCTTCTGCAAGCAGTTCACAATAAGGTTTTGCTCAAATTCCAAAATATTATTTCATCTAGTTCATAGGTAATTTTAACACCTTGAGGTAATTATGCTTGATTGCCTGAAGGACACTAATTTGGCTTTCTAACCTTCCAACGTTGATGGCTACTGAGTCAGAGCCTGAGCAAATGTCCTCCACAATGAAGGCACTGTCATCACAGGTGGTGTTGAGGATGGTGTAGTTGGGTTTACACACTGTCAGGAAGTAAGGAGCATGGTACCCTGTGGACAGCTGGATGATGTCTGTGATGAGGGCTGTGATGCACAAGCCAAAGATGTGGACACCTACACACACAGAGAATATATATTTAGTATAGTACAGATGGAAAATAATTAAGGAGTGTCTGTCTGCAGAGTGCAGAGTGGTGGGTGTCTCTGAGCATGAGTCCATATATGAACTCAAAGTCATGCCATTTAAACATTTCAGAGTGGCAACAAATGTAGTTTCATGACTAAATCTGTAAAAAATAAAATAAAATACACACACCTTTTGGAATGCCAATGACTTCTTATGTATGTGAAATCATTCATTTTTATTTGGACTCAAAGACATGCCCATAATTCCATCTATAGATTTCAAACCATGCCCACTCAAAGCTGATCTCATTTCCATATATACGTAATGACTTGCCCATATTTCCAAATAAAGACATGTCTACCACCTGCACACAGAAGCTATTGAAAGAATTTGGATCCAAATTATGATTAAACGCTATGTAACACATAGAAAAACAACACAAGCCTCATGCCACAATTACAGACTCAGCCTCTGTGATTGATAACACACTTTCTGTATTAAAACATGGTAAGTATTGTTACTTATCCTGTAAGTTAAATAGTGTGACCTTATCAACAGTGTTGCTATTGGGAATGAATACTTCGTTATTAAAACCGTACAGTAAGAAAGAGCATGAAAAATGAATGCCTACCCACAAACCTCACAGCCCGGCGGATGTAGGAATTAAAGTTACAGCCAGCAGCATTTATGTTGGCTTCGGTTTTTATGTTGATCCTTCTTTTGACCTGGAAGCAGTACAGGATGCCTTCTCCGATCATAATCTGTAGAGAGACAATTTGTCGTGATTACCCCATATGCAATGCTAGTCGTCTATGGATGCCTGAGCCAGCCAATATATCAGCCCATTATTTATTTAATTGCTTGTTTGTTTGTTTTCTGTAGTATTAATTGAAGACATAGATTGCATGATCACGGGATCATTTGCATAGTGGTCTGGGTAAATCTGTCAGATGTCACTGTGGCTGAATTCTGGCAAACAGTCACAAAAATCTGGTTTTGGCCAAAAATTTTATTTTTCTGCCATGTCCCCAGTTAGTCTAGGGTTGGAGGACATGTAACAGAATAAAAATGATGTGATGTGTGGAGACAGCAATATTCAATTCCCAACTCCATTGCTTTTACAAAGACCGACAACAACCCAATGTCCAAAACACGTTCTTTTATTTACAAATGTGGGAGGATTTCAAGGCTTCAAGAGGGGGCAAGGACAAAACAACAAACATAAACCCTCTAACTATTAGGGAGAAACTAACTAAACAAAAGTACAATAAAAATACACTAACTCCCTAACTAGCTTAAACAGGAGAAAACAAAAATATATAAAGGAAATGGTACCCACCTCTCTACTAATTCCTTCCCAAAGAATTAACAATATAAACTTAGTAGGTAAAGAACAATAACAGAAGTATATACTAACAAATAGAAACTTACAAAACAAAAAAAGATTTCCTGTCATTGGCACCAGTTACCACAAGAGTGTTAACACCATAACACTGAAAAGAATCAATCAACAAGATATAAATCATAACCAAGTAATAAAACTGTAGGATTGAGAATTCAACTGTAGGGCTGTGATTTGAGGCAGACATTTACTGAAAAGACTGTAGGTAAAACAGATACTTTAGCTGTGTAGCTCTAGTGCAGAACTTGAGAAGCACATCCTGTACATTAAACATATTACATTTGTTGTAAGTGGAAATTTGTGGAAATTGTGTGAGCTTCTTTGAACTATTTCTTTAACTAAAACAACTATTTACTATATTTTCAAGTGAGTTTAAATCCCAGGATTGTCTAAGAGCCACTGATGGTCCCTTCAACAAGACCTTTAACACTGAACTTCTCAGCTTTGTGATTGGATTTGATTGTAACTTGTTTCTAAATAGCTTTGGATAACTGTATATTTGAATAAAAGGCACATTCATATGTCTTTTTTCTCTTGAGGATATTTGTCTCAGCGAGAACAGCATCTGTCACACAGATCAAAAGAACAAAAGAATGAGGGAGAGCGAATGAGTGAAAACCCGAGAGAAAGACATAGACGCAGCTAAGGGCCAGATTTACACAGACTGATGTCTTTTATGTAAAATGGCAAGCAAGAGAGAGTAAAATAGAAAGAAAGAGACAGAATGGCAGACAGAGAGTCTGGAAAGAGAGAGGGAAGGAAGTAACAACTTAGTCTAGTAACCCACCTGGCTGTTCAGCCACAACCTATCCTTGGCTAACCAGGACAAACACATACACACACACACACACACACACACACACACACACACGCAGACTAGTCATTTTCTGTCTTTGGAAACCAATAAGTATGACTCCCACTCCATCAAACCACAAAAAGGCCGTAATTCTTACTAAAGTACTGCAAATGAAATGTCTAACCACATTTCCATCGACTGATCCAGTGCATTGCAGTTAAGGACACTACAGAAGCTTAAATCTGCATTGACCTAAATTGGGCATGTCTTGCGTGACACTAGAATCAATAAATGAGAGTTAATGAGGAGGATTTAAGCTGCTTGAGCTGTGAACCTCACCAGCTAGAACTTAAGGGTCTGAACGTTAGCCATGTTTCCACTCATCTTATGCGCATAATGTAAAATGATAAAATGAAAATGTTGACATAAAATACTTTATGTAATGAAGTAATTTCCTGTTGTCACATAAGTTTTTGCGTCATCAAATGTTTGAGCATGTTTCAGTCCAGGATTTCATTCAGAGGTCACCAAAACAGAACGGACAGAATCTACAGGTTACTGTATTAACTTAGTATCGTCAGCATTCTTCTCTACAGGGAACAACATCTGAAGACGATGATACAGAAATAAACCAATTGATCCTCTAAAACTACAGGAAACCGTCATTTTATTTCCCATCAAATGCATGCGTCACATTATGTTCTACAATGAGACTAATAAAGGTTCAATCTCAGTAAAGTAGGCATGGCCTCTACCTCACCACTCCTTCAAGCTAACCCTTTTTCTTCCATTAATATCTCTGTACAACACTGCACAATCGAACCGTACTGCATCACACTTTATCTTCACATTACATCCCATCATACTACATTTCAAACATTATACTCTTAGAAATAAGGTCGAATCTAGAACCGATAAGGGTCCTTTGATTGTGCCTCTTGGGAAACTCTTAAAGGTTCTATGTAGAACTCTACAAAATTGTGTGACTATATAAAAACCCCTTGAGGAACCATTAATAAACCCTCTAAAGTATAGACTGATGATCACAGATTGAGATGAAGCCTCAGAAGGAGAGATAAACTGTGCTAGTTGAACAGCTTTATTTTAATTCAGTTGATAGTACTGACTTGATCACATAAGATTTTAAAAGGAATTTTACTGGATTTCTATTCTTATTTAGACCTGAATAAATGAGCAAGCTATTGCTTGAGCAAGCCATCATTGAGCAAGCCATTTGATATAACATCAAGGTCACAAAGCCTCTAATTTCTGAAACATGAAAGATGCTGATGAAATGGAGAAGAAGTGAGTGATAGATTTAAACTCAATAAATAAAACAAGACTATAAGTGCAGGTTATAATATCCCTGACCTTCCGTTACTAAAATCTCCATTCTGTTACTATCAAAATCCACATAAATCCCAGGATAACACAATCGTAATAAAGTTACAGTATAAAAATGCCAAAGAACTCAAAGGCTGTCTGGACTCAAAACTCAAAGGCTGTCATATCTTTTTAAAAGAACATATCTTAAAATAGGCACAGAAAATACAATTTCATTGCACAGTCCTGCTGCTCCAAACCCAGGGGGAATCTCAAGCTCATTCTCTCCTGCTTGAAAATTTCAGCTATTAATTAACCCTCTCAGTGTCTCAGAGAAGATTTCATGTTAAAGCAAGTTTGGCAAAAAACAGTGTGGCTTTGTGTATTAGCGCCTTAGTGCATGATAATAACATCGACATGGTGACCAAATAGAGGCATCTTTCATTCTGTGCATGGTGTATACACAAAGTGCATCCTGGGTAGGTGGTAGCCAAAATTGCACTGACACTGAGGATGACAACTGAGAGAGAGAGAGAGAGAGAGAGAGAGAGAGAGAGCGAGAGAAGAAAGAGAGCGAGCACCTGTCCCCTGAGGAAGAAAGTTTAGCTGAGGATCCTGACTCACTGCTTTATGCTGAGGTGGAAGTATATGCTAATATGACATTGAGATTTGCATATTAAAAACAAGCAAACACTGACACTGTGTGCAATGCATCAAGAAAGACTCTTTTTTTTTTATTTAGCCACCACATGCATTACAGTTTGCATTAACTACATTCCTTTAGCTGGGCTGTGCTACAGTTACACACTGCGTTAAACCAGTGTTTCTCAATCGTGGTCCTGGAGCACATTTCTGCATTTTTACTTCCCTTAATTAAAGTAGTTTAACGTACTTTAGGCTTATTAACTAGCTGATGAGTTGAATCACATGATTTGGGTGCTGCATAAATAATAAATAATACAATAAATGTGCAGAGCAGGGAGCAGTATTAAGAAACACTGCTTTATATAAAGTCATATTTAGTAACAGTGATATTATATTTTGGAGTATTTATAATCAACTGTGTCTTAAATCTCATTAAAGAAAGTTGGTTCACTGATTCATTGATTCATTTATCTTCAGTAACCAATTATACCTGATCAGGGTTGTGGTGGAGCCTGAGCCTTTACCAGGAGCATGACATGGGAACACATCATGAATGAGACACCAATCCATCTCAGGGCTAAATGCACACACAATTTAACATGCTTATTTAAACCTAGGGGCAATTTAGGGAGTTTTCACACTTGGCCTGAACACTTGAGGCTGCACCCAGGGCCGATTCTAGGTTCGTTTAGAGGCAAGGATCATTCACACTGCATTCACATTGAACAATTAATTCTGAAGCATGGATTGATTGCAAAAATTCCATACAGCACATTTGTACCAGTATTTGCTAAATTTTAGGCACTAATCCTTTTGCTGTCATTTTCCGCTTTATTTTCCTTTGGTACCAAAACCCAAGCAGTGGATCTTAGCATGTCTTGCAAATGATGAGCCATTTCTGAATAAGAATATTTTAAGCTGTGCAGGACGGCACAAGACATGTATTTTTCACAATGAGCATATAGCTTCAATATTGTATGTGGACTGTACCACTGTACCTCAGTGATTAAGACATTGGACTACTGATCAGAAGGTTGTGAGATTAAATCTCAGCACTGTCAAGCTGCCACTGCTGGGCCCTGGAGCAAGACCCTTAACCCTCAACTGCTCAGTTGTACAAATGAGAAAAATGTCACTGTGGATAAGGGCGTAAATGTAAATAAATGTAATGTAATGTGGTTGAAGCGGCCCCCAGAACACCATTTTCAAGAGGACCAGGGGTCAGTTCTCTGGACTGTTACTGAGTTTGAAAACAGTGTTCACATATCACCAAACGTACCAACCTCTGGGCTCAAATGGCCCGAAGTCCAGAATAAAAGTGTGAAATCAACCTTAGAATAGTCAACCCACCTACCAGCATGTTTTGGGAGGTGGGAGAAAACCAGAGAACCAGAAGGAAAACCACGCAACCCGGGACCCTGGAAAAGCTATCCAATGAAACAGTGTGCCTTACATTAAAAGAACAACTGTTCTGAATGCATTACTTGGTGTTGACCAATTACCAATTACATCTTAACCAGTTGTGCTTATTTTCTAAGTGTTTTTTTTTTTATTACAGTTTTGAAACAGAGACAGATATGGCACCACAGATGAACTCTCTACTGCCATCATTGTTGAAGTTGAAGCCTTTATTTATAACATATACATTACAGCACAGTGAACTTCTTTTCTTCATATATCCCATCTTGTTAGGAAGTTGGGGTCAGAATGCAGCCATGATACAGCATCCCTGGAGCAGAGAGGGTTAAGGGCCTTGCTCCAACAGTTTGAGATTGGCGGTGCTGTGGCTTGTACCAATATCCCTTAGACAAAAGCTCCTACAAAAGTTAGTGTGTTGGACCTGAACTCTGGACAGCCCTGATATATCTGATGTGTCTCAATTTCAGTCTGTGAACCAGAGCACTATTATAATAAAGAAAGATGTGCTGGAGATTCTCGCAGCATCACTGCAATATCAATGAGCTGATGCTATCAGCACCTATCCTTATAATACTGCAATAGAAGATAAAAAGAAACTAACTGCAGGGGAACTGTTCTCTGGCTGCTAAATAAAAAAAAACACTAAAGCCCAATTCATGCCAACCCTTTTTAGTCATCTGACATTTTAACTAATATTTCAGCCCACATCTCTGTTAGGTGTATGCCTCACGTCCACAAAAATTCAAAATGCCTTTATTATCATTTACACGACAGGTGCATTGGAATTCTTCTCCAATACACGGTTCTCTGTCGGTCACACAGCTTGAACAGTAAGTACAGCAAATAAGGACTTTTAATAGTACACAAGAAATAACTGCACATGACAGATGTAATAAATGTTGCACATTTGAGTGTAGAAATGAAGGGGGCTGATAATATTGCACATAACTTTCTGCTATATTTATAAGTCAATGCCATGCCAATATATTGCACTGACATGTATAAGATATAGTCTGAATATTTTTGCACAGGGATTTGTCTATAACAGCAGCTTTGAAAATAATGCCAACTGCAAGGTTTTGCAATACTCAGAGGTAAAGTATCTTTCAGGACAGATGAGTTATTTACATTTTCATATTCTATACAATATGAACTTCAATCCTAATTCACTATTAAATGATAAGTGTGCAGCCTGTCATTGCCACCAACACGTGGAACCAGAATAAGCATTAATATGCTATGTCACTGTCTAACTGTCTAATGTCATGTTTTAAAGTGAACTGTGTTGTAAGCAGGAGTCATTTTTCGATTAATCATGAAAACTATTCAAGTGGTTTCCAGACCTTATGTTCTGCAAGTCTATAACACAACCCACTACATTCATCACACGATAATGCTCCATTTTATTTCCTCCTTCACCTGGATTTATATATAGTATAGTAAGCAAAACCATGTCTAAAAATGGGCTCCTTTACTGGAACTCTAAATGACTGCACTCTAAAAGACTGACCATAGTTGGTTTTACATGTGTGAGATTCTGGGACTGACCGTGGCTGCTGGAATTACAAACGCCAGGCTGAAGAGCATGAGAAACGGTACGACCTCCTTGGTGGGATCAATGTAGGGCATGCTCAGGCTCCGGTCATTGCAGCTGTAGCCCGAGTGCACAGGCTTGAAAATGTCTGTCAGCTCCAAAAAGTACAGACTGACCACTGAGGAGGCCAGGATCGGGAGCTGCACGTAGAGAGAAGGGTGAGGGTTATTACAGTCAACTGCAAATACAGTGAAAATGAGAATGATAACAAGTTAATAATGATTGTCATTAAAATAAACTTAAATATATTTGATAGTGTGATATATTAAATCTATAAAATCATGATAGACTTATCTGAGAGTATTGTGGGTATAAGCAGATAATCACTGGATTGCTAATTATGTTATGAAGTGATGTCTGATTGGTCCATTTTTCAGAACTGGCACAAACCAGTCACCAGGTTAGCACCATGACAGACACAATGTTTATAATGTTTACATACAAAATACCTATATATTACATTCTTTATTATGCTATTTAAATATATTGCTGCAGCATGCCCTAGATATGCCTTCGTTCCTACAGTATGTTTTCTTTACAAATGGTGATATAACAAAAGGAACCCCAATAAACCATGTTGTTTCCTGTGTAGCTGTATAGCCACACACAATCTTATATTTTCTCTGCAAAAATATGACATCTTGGCACTTGAAAATGTCTTGAATATAGTCAAATCAAATGTATCTAGTATTTCATAAAATTACAAAAAACCATATATAAGATTATTAAACCTATTTCCAGACATTTATATTCATTTCAAGATTTAAATTTTCTTATTCGATTGGCAGATAATTTTGTTTCTTTCTAGAAATAAGTGCTTAAAATTAGATTATTAATTATTAATTATTAATTATATAATTATTAAATTATCTCCCAATAGAACAAGACTTATATTTCAAGCTTGAAATGAGTAAAACTATCTAGAAATAGGTTTAATGGTCTTATATTTGGTTTAGTGTCATTTTATAATGGGAAATACTGGATACATTGACTATTTTCAAGACTTTCCCAACTGCTAAGATGTCATTTTTTTTGCACTGTGTACAATTGCAGCTGAAATTTTCTGAAAGCTCCAGAAAAATCGATGGTGTTAAATCAACTCCTGCTGTGATCTTTTTATGTCTGAAAATAGAGTGAAAATCTCTATTGAAACAAAGATAACGATCGAACGGAGCCAAAACCCTTACAGGCAAAATATTTGAAAGGAAGTGAATCAACCAAGCACCATTGCTGGACTGACAAACAGCATCTGATCAATATTATATCAAACCTATAAGAGAGATTCACACATCTGTGCTTATAAATAATATACAGACAGGTGACAAATAAAGGGGAAAAAACAACATAAGTGTTTTAGTAAGGTTTTGGACCACCTTCATGGCAAGCATTTTTACTACTTGGTAGAGCACTCTTTTGCTGTTATGACCTGCTGCAAATGAGATGCATAGCTTCTGGCAGTGTTCCTGAGGAATCTTAGGCCTATTCCTCATGAGCAATGGCCTCCAGTTCAGTAATATTCTTGGGTTTGCAAGAATATGCCAAGGAAGAAGGCAGTTTGCTGCAACTGCCTTCTTCAAATCCCACCAGAGATTTTCTATGGAGTTCAAGTCAGGTGACTGTGATGGCCCTGTAGATTCTCCCAGGACGACTTCTGCAACCAAGCCTTAGTGGAATTTGAGGTATGCTTGGGATCTTTGTCCTGTTGGAAGGTCCAATGACACCCAAGCTTCAGTTTCCTCACAGACGACATGATGTTTTCTCCTAGTATTTCCTGATACTTCAATGAATCAATCTTGCCTTCCACACACTGCAGGTTTCCAGTGCCAGAGGATGCAAAGCAGCCCCAGGGCATCACCGAGCCACCACCATGCTTGATTGTGGATAGAGTGTTCTTTCTACATTCTTCTTCCTCCAGATATACCGCTAATCCATCGTGCCAAAAAGTTCCCATTTTATTTCATCACTCCACAGAACAGAATCCCAAAACTTCTGTGGCTTATTTATACGATTTCCAGTTGACTTTTCTTGTGCTTTTGGGACAGTAGTGGTGAACGTCTTGGAGTTCTGGCATGGAAACCTTCTGCGTTTAGTACGCACCTTACTGTACTCACTGAAACCTCAGTGCCTGTTGC
>JANDJT010000071.1:8022181-8047243 GCA_024331685.1 Stegophilus panzeri | reverse complement strand
AACCACTTGAAGCATTCGTTGTGTTGAACTATTTCAATTGCTTTTGTTTGATTTGTTCATTGCAAACAGCTGTAAGTACATTTTGACAATAAACCTGATTTGCAATGGGGGTTGAATAATTTTGATTGCAACTGTAGGTTGAGATCTGGTGTGCGTGGAGGGCATAGGAAATGATTTACATTATTTTCATAATCATCAAACCATTCAGTGAGCCGTCGTACTATGTAGATTGACCATCCTGGAGGGGACCACTCCCATCAGGAGGATAAAGTTGATCAGTCAGAAGAACTGCAATATTGATTTGCGGTGACTCGTCCCTTTAAGGGAACAAGCGGACCCGAACCATGACAACAAAATAAATTAAGGTCCCACACAATATAACAGAGCCAATTTAACTGTAATCATTTTTTTTAGATGTATGATTAGCACAGAAAAATAGTTCATTACATAAACTAGCCTGCCAAATTTGACCAGTAACAACTCATTACAGCTATTCATCACAGCCAGCTGCCTATTCAACAGAATATACATGTCTTGACCATCAATAAATGGTTAATTTTTATTTATTTTTAAGCAAAGTTTTTCCAACAAATTCTACTTGGCAACTGAAGTATTTTAATTTAAATGTATATAATTTCTTGGGAAAAAACCTTTCACTCTTAAAATGTTAACATTTTTCTTATTCATTTAGAAAGTACTAAAAATTAAGAGCTTCAGTAACCCCGAAGCTGCTTCATTCCAACTTAAGATCAGATGTGTGAAAAAGACAACCCATGGCAAGTTGAAATTAATACGTCTTGGCAGAACTTCTCTTGGTTGCTGGTTTAAAAGATTACAGAATTAACCTCCTGAGCAACAATACAATATTATAACATGACTTCTTAATCTTTACTTGAAAATGTTGCCTGGTAATGAATTTTTGTACAAATTCAATGGGTACCAAGAGCCAAAGACAATCCACAAACTGAATAAAATGTAGAGCAACTATGAAACATGTATCCCACTTCAAAGTAGCTTCCACAGCATTTACTCCACATGAACATTTGAAGGTTAAGCCAATCTGATGTAAAAAAGCTCTACTCATCATCAAACTCGTCTCATCTCACGTTGTCTCATTGAAACTGTCAACAAGATGCCTTATTTATAACTTTCACAAGTCATTTTTTTTCTTCTCTCCACCCAATAGCTTTTTGCTTAGTGGCTCCCAACATAATAATTCACAAACTACTCTGTTTGATAATAATCCATAGAGATTACCTTGTTTTTCATTTCATGCACTATGGTTTTATTATGGTGCTTTAGGGTAATTACTTATAGTAATTATGATACTACCACAGTTTTAGTGTAGTGACTGATGATAACTATGGTAACACTTTAGACCATGACAATTAATGTGGTGCTTCGATTAATTATTACGTCAGTAATATTTAAAGTAAAATAAACATACCATAGTAATGATAGCAAAAAAAAACCAACAATATTTTTTGTACACTTTGCTCAGCAGTCTGTGAGGAATTTCAGTGTGAGTATTGTACATTCTAGTCCTCATTTGAAGTCAATGACCTGTTCACTCTCAGGCCCAGATTTTCTACCAATTTTTAGCAAATTTTAAAATATTTTAACAAATGTTCTGAATACTAGATACTAAAATGTACACGATCTGTTCTAATACATCTTTATAGCATGTGTATTACCCATAATGCATTTAAATAAAAAAATTACCAAGATTAATAAAGCTATTTTGCGCACATTTCGCAAAATAAAGCTATTTCGCAGTTGTTAATAATTGTGATCACTAGTTTAAATATTAAGATAAAATATTCAGTCCATACAGGATTTTGACGATCTTGGCCGAAATCTGCTGAAAATCTGCGGTAATTTTGAAAAATTGCAAGCTTGTATGAATATTGCGCAGTTTGCTTGATTTTCTGTTCGTTTCTGTGATCGCAAACTCCCGGAGGGACTGAATACTGTGTTTTATTATTTTAGTCATTGTCACACATCTCTACTTATCAACAATCATACCTAAAACTACTGTATGGCTGTATCACTCGAGTCTGGTCTCATGACCCATGACCCAAGACCCAAGATTTGGATTTGTCTCAGACTGACTGGCTTTTGTATTTGGACTTCTTTTGGTCTTGGCATTAGTGTTGGTAAATATGGTCTTGGTCTCGACCAAATTTAAGTGGCTTGCATGCACCCAGTAAAACTACTAGTGGTAACTCAGTTATATGCCTAAATTTATTTCCAGAACGATTCAGCAGGATTCTAGGTAAATCTCAAGAGAATTTGCAAATTTGGCATGGCATATATGAAACTGAAGTAAAGACTTGGTCTCAAAGGTATTTGATAGTTTTTGGTCTTGATCTTGACTTGGTTTTGCTTTCATTTGGACTCAGTCATGATTTGGCCCAGACACTCTTAAGACTCAGATTTGTCTCAGCATGTCCTTGTCTTGGACTTGACAATGGCGGTCTTGACTATTGCCCTACCTTACACATGACCTTCCCTTCACCCTACCCAAAGCCTTAATACTCCACATATTTACTTACCACTAACATTTACACTTTACACATGACCTACCCTACACCCTACCCCAGGCTTTAATATCCCACATATTAACTTACTCCTAACATACCCCTAGACCCTATTCCTAACATTTATACTTTACACATAACCTACCCTACACCCATTTGTAATCTAAACACCCTACACATAACTTACTGTACCTTTACCCCTACCACTAACTGAGACAGCCTACACCCTACACATACCCTTAACCTCTACCTAGCATATTTTTGTTTATATCAAGCATATTAACAAAAACTGCATAAACTAACACCATAGACTCCACAGACTAACTTGTGAGATGTATATACAGTAAATGGAGCATTTTGTTCTGACCAAGAGAGAGAGTAGAAGGTCATATATAGACTTGAGATTAGGCACAGCAAACAGTTAATGACAGCACAAAATCATCAGAACAAACAAACCAAGTTGTATCTAGGTAAGAGCATACACAAATTACGACTGACTGAGGAAGGTAAAGGCAAGACTTTGCATAGAAGAAACTGCATAGGAAACCTAAGAGAAACTAAATCACATTTTCAAAGCTGTCTTTGAAATGAAATACATGTAAGATTGTTACAGGAATAGAGGCACATTTAAATGTTACAAATCACACATTTAAAACTGAGAAATTGTTTTAAATGTAAGCAGGAGGAAAGAAAATCAGTATATTTCATAAACTGATGATACATTTCAATTGGATTTAAAGTAGACCACTACTCTATTATACTCTGCAACCTATTTAGATATACAGAGTATGAAGAAAATTGAGGGAAATTACTTTATATACATTACTGCTTCCATTTGACTGTGTTGAATGTTTAAAGATCGCTCCACTTTCTTACCCCTGTGCTTCAAGAAACATGTGTGAGATGAGTAATACACACTTATACACACTTCTGTCTCTGAGGTGACAGTGACAAGAACAAGCTAAAACACTGCTGGACTGCAGGGATAAGACATAATCACGACTGAGAGAATCTCTCTTTAGGAAATAGATTTGTGAGTCTATGGTTAGCAGACCATAAATGTTCTCTGGTCACTGACCAAGAGAAATGATTATGATGACCCTTTGGGTAGACGAACTTTAATCAGTGTGGCGCAAACAACAGAAATGAGCTTCGCACGCTTTAGGCCACAGTACTGTTGATCAAATGTGACTTACAAGTGAATCTGATGCCAGGAAAATTCCAGTGCTTTAACTGTAGAGGGCTAAAAGTAAATTTAGCTTATATACAGTTTGATTAATCTTTATTGGTATTTCATTAATCTTTTATTGGTATTTCATTGGTGATAACACAAAGGAAATTTGAAAAAAACAAAAAACAAAAAAACAATTCAAGTGAAATAAAAGTTGTATAATTTTCTCCTCACCTAACATTCAGCAATGTCTGGTGTTCAAGGTTTCCGTCTTTAGTTTGGTACTTAAGATATGGAAGAGTATAGCACACTACATATCTAAATCATCACACACTCACCTGAAACTTCAATGGCTTCTTAAACAATCTCAAAAATACCTTTTTACACCTGGTTGTTTGTGTCTGAAGTATTAATATACATCTTCATAGGAATTATCTGTATAATGCACGTTTTTACTTAAAACAGATTCAAATCCACTTCAGGGTGTCTGAGACATCATTTAGCTAGATGCCATCCAAGTGTAAATCCCTCCAAAGCAAAATCAAATGCCTTCCAGTGCATAATGTATATGGTCTATGACCACCATGGGTGGAGTTTATAAGGAGAATGTTACAGCATTAAACATTACTGCAGCAAGGAGCAACACAGGGAGGTGGTTAGGTGTAGCAAACCATATCAATACAATACAGAAATCAAATTCCAATGCACCTAATCAGTGACACGTTTGACTACAAGTGCAGATGCATGAAGTTAAAACCTAATCAGGATGCAATCCACGTACAAGACACAAGAAATGACTGTGTGTAAACAAGACATCATAGACCTGCTTATGTGGTGTCTGACATCCATAAACAAATGAACAAAAAAGACACTGCAGAGCTAAAAACAATAGTAATGACTATTTAAAAGGCAAATCACATCCTTCCTCAGTATACAGTTTAATGAGAATCAGACTCAAGTAGGGTTATATATTGGAAGTGATGCGGACCTTAATATTGATTCAGTTTGATCAACTTACTGTTTGTTTTATGAAACTGTTTATGTTGAAATGGTGCTACTAAGCTGAATTTTGACAATGTTAAATTGGTAGCTATAAGCTTCTGTTATTTATTAGCAACATTACTGTCCTAGGTAGTCGAGAGAAGGCTACAGTAGAAAACTAAAAGAAGCAAACTTTGGACACCAAACATACAATAGTTTATTACCTATATTTAGGCTTAGTAAGTGACTTATAGATTTTATTTTTGGTTGAAATGTGTGGGGGGAAAAAAGCTGTATATTTCACTTATGTCTAGTGTTTCATGTATATGAGCAGGTGCCAAAATATAGCTTAGAAACATTACATCAGTCAAGTCCTGTGTCCTGTGTCTACCCTCCTGCTGCAAGAAAACGACCCATAAACCCTTTCATAATCGTGACGATAAATCAGACATGGGGCAGTAAATGTTTTATGATTTATCTTCATATCATTGTCCGATAAATCTCTGTATTACTCCACTGTGTGGTCATGGACACAGCATTCTCACGTGGATGGTTTAGCACCGCTCTGGTGTCGACATGTATTGGATATGTTCCTGCTCACTTCTATTACATTACATTGGATATTACACCCATAAAGCAAATTACAGATATGATCTAATCCTTATTACCTTCTTATACTGAGAGAGGTTATGTGCTGGTGTCTAAATGGCTTGTGACCCCTGAGAGGACATAAACCACATGGCTGCTGTCCTTTGTTACAGATATGGAGGATAGTTCTCATGAGCTTACTGTCCTACTTTCAGTCCTGTGTGAACAAGAGAGGAGAAGACTGATGTGCGGTGTATGAAGCAGACTTTTTGCTTTATATAATGATACAAGGCCATGTTAGTCCTCTTTAAACTGGTATCAGAACAAGTCAAACTGCACATAGGGCATTGTTTAATGCAGTTTATGTGGAGAATAATTTCAAGCTTAGAGCAACTGAGCAAAAATACGATGATGGCAATTCACTTGGCGACAGTTAAGATCGACGTGCCTGATATAAGGAATAATATACTTGGTGGTGTGTTATTATAGGAAAATAATCAACGACATGGTAGTGTTATGCATTGTTACAAAGGGGACTTACTGTTACCACCTTAATGTTCATTAATTTCCAATACAAGTCCATGTGAATAAGTTGTTACCATAGAAATGGTGCATTAATATAAACCTGTGATTTGAATTAAAGCCAACACTACTGTCAGTGCTGCTCATTATAGAAAATTAATTAACATCGTTGGACCAATAAGAATGAAGAATACAACAACACTGTGGTATGCATTAGAATGGTACACATCCTTCTGCATTTTACAGCACAGTCCTGAATAACGTCTTCTATTATATTAAAGTATACAGTGTTGATGCAGAGTAGATTTGATTTTACAGTGTTGCATTAACACCTACAGTGTTCATTTAACTCTGGATTGACTCTGGATTTCTGTATTAACACATACATAGTAGTTAATTCTCAGTGGGGAATGAACATCTATACTATGGTGTTGAACTAATCAGATTTAAAAATAAGTCTGGCTCTCGAGTTAACATCTTCAGGTTTAAATGAACTCTTTTGGACCTGAATGTTTGGATTACCTTATAGTGTTAAATTAACTCTTAAAGTGCTGAGCCTATCCCAGGAACACTAGGCATGAGGCGGGTAATACACCCAAGTTTGAGACATCAGTCCATTGCAGATGGCATGCACACACACATTCACACCTATGGGAAATTACCGTAACCAATCAGTCTAGCTGAATACTTTTGAGAACCTGGAGGAAACCCACGAGACAGTAACCTGAGCCCAGGATTGAACTGAGGACGCTGGAGCTGTGTAGCAACCTGCTCCACCACCATGCTGCCCACACGTTAACACCTTCAGGTTTAAATTCAAATGTTACAGTGTAGAATCAATACCTAGCCTACAAATAAAGTTGTGTGATGAGTTATTATATACATTTTAAAGCTGAATGTCTCTTAGAATCCTGAATGAACACTTACAGTGGTTACATTTTGTGCTGAAATAACATCTACAGGTTTTCCTTTAAAGAGATGTTGAATTAACAGTTAGAGTGCTGGATTAACACAGTTACGTCTTAGAGTATTGAATTAATATTTACACATTTAAAATGGCATTTTACAGTGATGAATTAACTTCAACAGTAATAATATACAATAGATGAAAAATAAATCTTAAAGCATTGAACTAACACTTGCAGTATTGAAGAAAACACCTACAGGATTAAATTACATTGTAAATTAGAGGATTAAATTACACATGCTGGGTTAAAATAAACATTATTAATCTGAATTAACACCATTTTCATTTAGTCCTCTTCAGTAAGCTCTTTATCCTGGTTGGGGTCATAGTAGATTCTACACCAGTGCTGTGAACACTGTATGCGAGGTAGGATTACATCCTGGATGGGACCAGCCTACATACTGGCTAGTTCTTGGAAGGTGGAAGGAAACCAACGAACCCAGAGGAAACCTATGCGGACACTGGGAGAACATGACATGAGCCACTGCTCAAGACTGAACCGGAGGTCATGGAGCCCACCCATTAACAAGTGGAACGAGTTAAATGAGTTCAGCTTGAGTGCTGTATTAAACTGAGTGAAACAGTATTGCTTGAACATATATGGCGTTGAAATGATGTCTACAATAATTCATTTGTATTTACAGTGGTAAATTAGTGCACCCATTGATTAATTAACATATTGGGTTTAAATGAACCTTATGATACTCAGTTAATGCCTACAGGGTTCTCTTAAACCTGAGAGCTTTGAATTAACACCTACTGCTGGAAACACATGAATGCTGTAGGTGTGTTAATTCATCACTGGGCAGTGTAATAGGTCCCGCGTGTCCCTGCAGGGTGTAATGTGTCTTGGCTGGAGCTGTCTTACCTCCACAAAGTAGAAGCAGGGCAGCAGAGTGACGCTTTCTTTGCTCATGCTGGCTTTAAGTCTCTCTTTGGCCGACATGATGAAGTGTCTTCTTTGGGTATTTTTGTTAATGATTAGAATGATAAACTCCTCCTTGATGTGGATCAGTGCGTGATTAGTCCTCCTTTAGTCCTCTTTTAGTCCTTATTTAGTTGTCCATACTCAGGGTGGGAATGAGAGGAAGCAAAGCCACTGCAGCGCTGTGAACCCATGCAGCATCCTTTAATAAGCGCTAACGATCCTCCACTCCTCACCGAGAGACGCAGAGACGCTTCAGACTCCTCCACAGATTAACGCCGAGTGGAGACGAGAGAAGCTGACGTGCGGGACTGACGTCAGAGGTGTGCTAAAAACCCACTTTCACGCAGAGTGTGCGCGCGCGTTCGTGTGTCATTTGCGGGTGCATGTATGGATGTGCGTGCACCCAAGTCTGATTAGGAATGGGGAGGGAGCTGAATGTTTGCGCGTGCTTGTGTACGGGAGCGCGTACATTGGAGGTGCTCGCACGCGCGCGCCCGCGTGCGTGTGTGCACTGGGGTTGCATGGGTGCATGGGTACATTTTGGGAGATGCATGCGCGCGCGTGCGTTTGTGCGCTTGTGTCTGGCTTATACTGCACAAATGCCTCGTCTTCCAAGATGACTCTGTGCTACAGGTGAATTTGTCTTTTGCGTCATGGTTAATGAATGAGTGTGAAGATTGGCATCTCACGTGATTGGTATCTCCTGTGCAAGCCACTCTGAGTTCTTGAGCCCTCCTCATGTGTCTAGTGGTACAATTTAGCAGTTGGTCCTACGGCACTGTTGAGTCAGTGACCCAAAGATTGAGTTCAAATAGCAGGAATGTCAAACGCCATTCGGTTTAACAAGACCCTTAACAAAACCTTTCAATCCTCAACTGTGTGCTGGACTAGATTGTGTCTTACCATTAAAGAATCATGTATTAACTGGGTAAAGTGTGTTATTGTTACTGGTTAATTAATTTATTGGTAATTATTATGGAGGGTATGACAATAAAATGGACTTGACCTAATTTGATGTTATCTTCCCTCAGGTAAAATAACCTCTTCAATGTAGCCATTCTGTAATCTTTTATGAAAGTGTAGTGGTTCATGAATGACTGCAATGAACTGTTCAAAATGGATGTCAAGGTAATGATGTAAACTGTAAAATCCACTAGAATAAATGCTCTGGGTGTTTTTCCAGATTGATTGTTTTTCCATGAGCAATTGCGCCATCTTGTGGCCTTTTATGACTGTTGCATTGTTACAGAATTTTATTACAGAATCCATACATCCATTTTCCATACCACTTATCCTACACAGGGTCACGGGGAGCCTGGAGAGTATTTCATGGAACTCAGGGCACAAGACCAGAGACACCCTGGATGGGGTGCCAACTCATTGCAGGGCACAATCGCACACACGTTCACAAATATGGACAATTTGGAAATGCCATTCAGCATACAACGCATGTCTTTGGACTGGGGGAGGAAATCGGAGTTCCCGGAGGAAACTACTGAAACAAGAGGAGAACATGCAAACTCCGCGCACACAAGGCAGAGACAGGAATCGGACCCCCAACCACGGAGGTGCTAATCACTCTGCCACCATGCCCCTTTTACAGAATCGAGTAGACAAAAGTTAATCTTACAGATTGACATTCACTATTTTTTATCTAATGTACTTTGTTTAAAAAAAATCTAAAATATTTTATGCAACATGCTGCACACATAAATATTTTTGGTGTTTTAATCTACACTAGAATTACAGTTATAAATGAGTTATTATTAGTATTATATTATTTGGAATAAAACTAAGCTGCCAGTCAAAAGTTTGTGAACACCATGTAATAACATTTTTGGTCAAACTTCAAGAAATGGGTTCAAGGTAAATTCTCTAGAATTTGAAAATCCGAAAGTGAACTGAGAAATGTTTGTGACTTTTTATTTTATTGGGAAAAAGAATCTAGATCGAACAGGAAAAGGCCAACCTGTATCACTGTAGTTAGGCACAAAGAGCACACAGTTGTCTTACACATGATAATGATATAAATTATAAGACAAATCTAGTCCTACTGCTTCACCAAGCAGTCATTTAGAGTCCCATTACATGCTGTAAGTGGACAATAAATACAAACAAACACAAGATTTAGGGATTTGATGGAATTCTTGTTTATTACCTTTCCTTACGCAATTGCCAATAGTGATAAAATAAAGGTCATAAACTATTAAAAAAATGTATATGAAAAACACAGGTTTAAACATATTTGAACAGCAATGTTATGGTATACTGTAATGCCAATATACTGTGTCAAAATACCTGGCCTATGTATATCCATATTACCATAAATTTTGGTTGCATTCAGTACTTTATTTTTCACATTTCTCTCAGAGGCACTGTCCATTTTTACACAGCACCTTACAAATGTACCTTTAATGAGGAGTATTATTTATGAATTTAGACAGCAAGACAAAAGAATTTGTGCCAGCATCTTCTTGGTGACAGGGACCGAGTTTTCACGTCAACTCCTTTTCCACAGCAGGCAGTCGTGTTGTCATTCAGACCACGACCCATGACTGTGAATTAACTGGTGTGACATGCGTTAAAAGCTTACTGTTAAAAACTGGAGCTGTGTCTCAAATCACAAACTGTGAAAATACAAAAAGTGTCAATAGATCCATACTTCATTTGTTTGATTAATATTGTCCATAACCTTTTTTACACTCTTAGAAAAAACAATGTTCCTCAAGAGTGAACTGGATGGAGGTTGTTGGAAGTGTTGCACTTATAGGAAAAAAAACAATGAACCCTTGAACAAAATATAATATAAAATAAATTTTAAAAAACTGTCCAGTACCATTCCAATGACTTGTGTAATAACAGTTTTAGGCACACTGAAACTGTTCGAGTGACTTGTAGTGACCAAACCCCACATTAGCACACTTTATATGTTTTTCCCTTTAATTTCTCACAAAAAAGGCAAGAATCATAAACACAGAATTTGATAAAAAATGTTGCTTATTAAAGTATTGATTACATTCATCCTACATAAAAACATAAATTACACAATAGTAACTTACAAAAATTAACAATGAAATGATACAATAAGAAACTGCTAAAATGAACAGTGAGAACAGCAGACTCAATGAGTGGCAGTCCTGATTGTCAAAGAAGAAACAAGAAGGAAGAAGCTAACTTTACATGGATTACTAACTTTACATACCAGGCTGGCTAGCAGATGTTAACTAAGTGAGTTACCATTACCTAGTGTTGCCTAGCTTTTCCTCTAATTTAATATTTTGTTGCACTTTCATTGCTTTGCTTAAATAATTAATGTTATGCTTTTATTTAGTTATTTTTTAACAATCAAAACTTAGGATGATGGAAGAAATGGAAAATGGAAAATATTAGCCAGACAAAGTTTGAAAAGAAAAAGTTTCTGCTTCTAGTAAATCCATTTGATGCCAAGTTGTCAGATAAAGAACATTATAGAGTAGTAAATGTAAATGTATTGTTATTGAATCAATGACCATCAATCACCATCAGTCACCATCCAACCATCAATCACCATCAAACCACCAATCACTATCAGACCATCATTCACCATCACTCATCATCAGACTATCAGTCACCATCAGACCATCAATCACCATCAGTCACCATCAATCACCATCAGTCACCATCAGTCACCATCACACCATCAGACCATCAGTCTCCATCAGCGCATCAATCACCATCAGACCATCAGTCACGATCATACCATCAGTCACCATCAGATCATCAATCACCATCAGTCACCATCAGACCACCAGTCACCATCAGACCATCAGTCACCATCAGACCATCAATCACCATCAGACCATCAGCCACCAATCACCATCAGACCATCAGTCACCATCAGACTATCAGTCACCATCAGACCATCAATCACTATCAGACCATCAGTCACCATTAGACCATCAATCACCATCAGACCATCAGTCACCATCAGACCATCAATCACCATCAGACCATCAGTCACCATCAGTCTCCATCTGACCGTCAGTCATCATCAGATCATCAATCACCATCAGACCATCAGTCTCCATCTGACCATCAGTCACCATCAGACCATCAATCACCATCAGACTATCAGTCACCATCAGTCACCATCAGACCATCAGTCACCATCAGACTATCAGTCATCAGTCATCATCAATCATAATCAGACAATCAGCCATCAGTCACCATCAGACCATCAGTCAACATCAGACTATCAGTCACAATCAGACCATCAGTCACCGTCAGACTATGAGTCACCATCAGACCATCAGTCACCATCAGACTATCACTCACCATCAGACCATCAGTCACCATTAGGCACTATCAGCCTATCAGTCAACATCAGACTATCAGTCACCATCAGACCAGCAGTCACCGTCAGACCATGAGTCACCATCAGACCATCAGTCACCATCAGACTTTCAGTCACCATCAGTCACCATCAGACTATCAGTCACCATCAGAATTTCAGTCACCATCAGTCACCATCAGACTATCAGTCACCATCAGTCACCATTAGACCATCAGTCACCGTCAGACCATGAGTCACCATCAGATCATCAGTCACCATCAGTCAATGTCAGACCATCATTTATCATCAGTCATCATCAGTAATCATCAGTCACTACGAGTCACCATCAAACCATCAGTCATCATCAATTACATCAGACTATCAATCACCATCAGTTATCATCAGTTATCATCAGTCACCAACAAACAATCTGTCATCATCAGTCATCACAGGACACATCAGACCATCAGTCAACATCAGGCCATCACTTATTGTCTGTCATCATCAGTCACCATCAAACTATCAGTCATATCAGACCATCAGTCACCACAAATTACCATCAGACCATCAGTTATTATCAGTCACTTTAGTGGCCATTTCTGCCTCATAAGGAACCACTGCTGCTGCTTGTCCTACAGCCTTGAAGTTTTGACACTTGTTAACTGATTTTGTTCACTCTTTAGTCCTCCCCATTTCTTTTGGTCAAGACTGAATGACTATGAAGGCCAGCTCATTTTAAGCCACTTTAATACTTTTGTTTGATTTAGAAATAAATTTAAACAATTTAAGCATTTCACTTTACATCAAAACAGATTTAGATAGGTTAGATTTAGATTAGATTTTAGATAGACTTAAATTGAAGTAAAAACAAACAAACAGACAAAAAAAAAAACTAGATTAATTGTACCTTTGCTGGATGTTTTGCTGTACACTAGAGGGCAGAGTATATGTTAGTGTGTTCCTGGCCTTTACACAGCCCATGACATGGGCATGAGTGCATCAGGTTGCATGTGCATGATTTGACCTTAAGAAGAACAATGTTAGGCGATTACACTGATGTCATACTAAAAGTGAATCCAAAATCTAGCAGTTCACACACTTCCTTTATATAGAACAAATGACACAATCCCACTGTGTACTTATTTGATTATAGACATCCTGTGATCTGTCAAGCTATCACTTCAGCCCAATGCATAGGATTTTAAATTGCATAGGATTTTAAATTGCTCAAAAAGCTTATGACATGCACTAATATAATAAAACCACTTCAACATCATCCAACATTTTCTCTAAATTGATTGACCACTCATAAGGCCATTTCTTATTGGAAATTAAAAAAAATAATCACAGGACAGCAGCCCCAGGAGACAAACTTGTACTTGTACAGTACTTGTTGCCGGAACTGTCCATGGTGCTGAACAAGGCCATAGTTTTTCCTGAACCTCATCAGGTCTACCACAGTGGCTTATGACCAAAGTACACTGATTATAACAACTTTTGATCTGTGCTGAAGAAATGCGTTAAATTTATAATGCTATAAATACAATTGCTGTTCACTTTATTAGGAACACTTGCACACCTGCACATTTATGTAGTCATCTAATTGGCCAATCATGTGGCAGCAGAGAAATGCAAAAAATCATGCAAATACAGGCCAAGAGCTTCAGGTAATGTTCACACCAAACATCAGAATGAAGAAAAAGTGTGATCTGTATCACTTTGATCATGAGATGGTTGTTGGTGTCATATAGGCTGGTTTGAGTGTTTCAGTAACTGCTGATCTCCCGGGATTTTCACAAGCAAAACTCTCTAGATTTTACAAAGTATGGTGCAAAAAACAAACAAACAAAAAACATTCAGTGAATGACAGTTCTCTGGGTGGAAGCGGCTTGTAAACCTCTTGGAAGAGAGGTCAGAGGAAAAAGCCCAGATTGTTTCGAGCTGTCAGGAATTATATAGTAACTCATAAATTTTTACAACTGTGGTGATCGGAAAAAGCATTTCAGCATGTACAAAACATCGACCTTGAGGTCGACGGGCCACAACAGCAGGAAAAAAATACAAAAACATCACCTGGTCTTTTTCCAGTCTAGTTTGGGTGAGTCTCTGCCCATGATAGACTCAGATTCTTGTTCTTGGCTGACAAGAGTGTGTTCTGAGATGCTTTTCTGCACACCAAGGTTGTAAAGAGTGCTTATTTGAGTTACTATAACTTCCTATCAGCTCAGACCAGTCTGGTCATTCTCCTCTGATCTCTCTCATCAAGTTTTTTCAACCTGCAGACCCTCCACACACTGGATGTTTTTTTTGTTTTGTTTCTGTTTTTTGCACCATTCAGTGTAAACTCTAGAGACTGTCATGCATGTCCGAAATTCCCAGGATATCTGTAATTTCTGATAAACTCAAACCAGCCCCTCTGGCAACAAAAACCATGCCAGGGATAAAATCACAGAGATCACAATTTTCCCCCATTCTGATGTTTGATGTGAATATTACCTGAAGCACTTGACCTGTATCTGCATGATTATATGCACTGCGATGCTACCACATGATTGGCTGATTAGATAACTGCATAAATGTGCTCCTAATAAAGTGGACGGTGAGTGTAGAGTAGTATTAAAGGCTACTTTATCAGAACCCCGCCGTCTCATGGGAAAAAAAAAATCTAATTACACTGGTGTGGGTTAGTCTTAACCTCCTCCTGATTATAATAGGCTATTTATTATTTGCACTGTGGGTAACATATAAAATGTTTTGTCATTATTATTTAATGCAAGCATCACATTATATTAACTTTTATTGAAGCTCGGACTAGATAGTCTGTACATTTCCCTTTAGAGGGATTTTTTGTGCTTAAGGACCCCAAAAGTTTAGCAAAGACTGAAGTTAGACACCTGGTCTAAAATCATCACTGTGTTTCTTTAAGTGGCAGGTGGTAAGCAAGCATAAGAAAACACCACTGTTGGGAAGAAAAAGAAAAGAAAAAAGCTGTAAACTTGTGTTTTGTGAACGAGAGATCTGAGACACGCCTCCCAGCAGCACGCGGATTCGCGCTCTTGCGCTCATTCCGCTCCTTAAGCGGATCTGCACGCTGTCTTCATTAACCTACAGACAAACCCGGGATTATGTGGGATTTATGAACGGATCATCATAAGGAAGCAGTTCACGGCTAGATTGGATTGATTGGACTGATTTGACCTCTACGTCCTCTTTGCTGTACGATGCTTTACTTCCAGCTGGTCATCATGGCAGGGACGGTCATGCTGGCGTATTACTTTGAGTACACGGACACGTTCAACGTACACGTTCAGGGCTTTTTCTGCCACGACAGCGCGTACACGAAGCCGTACCTCGGACCGGAAGAGTCGAGCGCGATTCCGCCGGTGCTTCTGTACGCGGTGGTATCCGGTGTGCCCGCGCTGGTGGTGAGTGACCCGCAAGCGCTTCTTCAACACTTTAATAAAGCCGCAAACTGTTTAACACGAACTATTCATCAATATAGACAGTTTATAGGATTAATGATACGGTGATGTAGCAGTGGTGAACCAAAACGTGAGGTACGCGTTGATATTTTGTTATTTTTTTTAATGAATGTCTTTAAATGTCAAAATTACTCCATGCAAATGTCAGATTTAGGGAAAAACAAAAATGTGGGAACAGGATCCGAACACCATAAATAGTATTTAACTTTTATAAGGCACCATTTTGCCGCTCAGTATATGCCTTCTACGTATCTTACATTTATATTTTTATTTTTCACATTTAATATTGTCCCGTGTTTCACACAGTATACCTATAAATTTGTGGTCGTTTTCACTTCACTATTACCTATGAAACGTGTGGAAAAAAAATGCCATCATTTTACAGATTCTAAGTCCAAAAACAGAAATTGTACACTGGTGTCCCCTGAAGGACTTTATGTTACTGTACCTACATGTGACTTCACATTCATAAGACTTATCTTTTATGTGCACATAAATGAACATGAATGGTACAGTTCATTCATTCATTCATTCATTCATCTCCAGTAAGCACTTTATCCTTGTCAGAACTTCAGTGGATTTAAAGCCTATGCTTCAAATCCAATGGGAATACACTATGGATGGGACACCAATCTGTCAGAAGGCACTATGCACACACCATTCACACCTAGGGGCAATTAAGCATAGCATATGCACATACCGGTATATTTCTGGAGACAGGGGAAACTGGAGAACCTGTGCTGAGAATCAATCAATCAATCAAAATGAAATTTTCCCACACTCCTGAGTGATATTATTTTTCATATTGTCATGATCTTCTCAGATTCTTATGGAATTATTTGGGTGTTTTCACATGTCACTATTACATATGTAGGAATAAATTCATACATTTAAAATCTATGTCCAGAATTGCTATATTTCTGTAAAGTTGCTTTTGGACAATGTCCATTGTTAAAAGTGCTATACAAATAAAACTGAATTGAATTGAATGTATGAAATACACTATATGGCCAAACGTTTGTGGACATCTGACCATCACACTCATGTGCTTGTTCAACATCCCATTCCAGATTTAGTTCCCGCCTTGCTGTTATAATTACCTCCACTTTTCTAGGAAGGCTTTCCTCTAGATTTTGGTGATTGGCTGTGGGGATTTGTGTTCATTCAGCCACAAGAGCATTAGTGAGGTCAGGCACTGATGTTGGGTGAGAAGGCCCTCAGGTGCAGTCAACATTAAAGTTAATTCCAAGGGTGTTCAGTGGGGTTGAGGTCAGGGCTCTGTGCAGGACACTCAAGTTCTTCCACTCCAACCTTGGCAAACCATGTCTTTATAAACCTCTCTTTGTCATGCTGGCTCAGGTTTGAGCCCCTTAGTTCCAGTGAAGGGAAATTATCTATACAACTCTGTGCATCCAACGTTGTGGCAACACTTTGGGGAATATAATTTTACAGGATAAATATTTCTACAGTGTTTTTTTTTAAAGTTACAGTGTTCTTGTACAGTCATCTCTCAAAACACTGTATAAATGACATCCTTTATAAAGAAATAAAAGGTTACAGAGTGCACTCAGAAGGTGCAATGATTACAGCAACCATTTATAAGGTTGTTCAACACCAAACTGATTCAATTGAAAAGCCAAAAGTAGTGCTGCTGCATAAGCTGACATTTTTTAAATTGCTACCTCAAGTAGCATCCTGTAGCTTGCACATGTTTAGCTATTTGTTTGCATTTATGTTTGCCTACTGTACAAAATTAACTATATTTAGCAAACACGTTCTTTTTGTAGCAATTATTCAAGCGCCAGCATTGGCTTTGAAAACTAACACTGAAGTCTATTCTCTGTGGCTGATACTTTTGAGCCCCATAGATGGAGATTCTCACTGTGAAGTGTATAGCTTTGGCAGGGAGTAGACCTTAGTCATGATCTCTTCAGTATGGACCACAGAGCTGATTTGCATTCTCCCTAAAAGGGCACATGGCAAAATATGCAAACTGTCTAATTGATTCTAAGCTCATGGATGCAGTGAGACATTTTACAAGTCAATATAAGTTCAAATGTCACATCCATAATACTATAGTTTTCACCTCAGTTCTTATTTACAAAATCAATTTGTAAGTATTTATGAGACTTTATAAACACAGTGTCCCTATTATGGACACTTAACCTTTTAACTATGGTCTATCAGAAAGTGCTTCTCGTTTTTTTTTAATTATTTAAAAAAAATTTTTTTGGATGACCATGGTTGTGTTTATATTCGGTTTCCCAGTGAATCAGAGCTCAGTGTGGTTCATCTACCTATTCTGGACACTTTTCTCACTACTCACTCACTCCTTCACTCCCTTAATCAGTCAATCACTCATTCTTTTTCTGTCTGTCTCACATAATCACTCAATGTTCCTTTAACCAGCTGTTCTTTTTTTTATTTTTAAAAACACCATTATAATCATCTTTGGTAAGGATTAATGGTGCAGTCCATATTAAATAACCGAAAACTATGAAGGGTTCTTTGTTGAATGCTCAAGGGCCCATTTAAACAGGCATTATTAAAGGAACCAACTGGACACTTTTCTCTGAAATTTGTTGGAGACTTTTTGAGTATAAAAGGAGTAATAATGGCAACACTAACAGGGCTATTTTAACCAGCCAGGTCAACTAAAAATCTATGACAAGTTTGAGTACTAATCATATTACATAGTATAATAATGAATTCTATGCAGCGTGGGAGAAAAAAAACAACATAAACATTATTTTCCTATAACAGCACATCCACATAATATAATATAATATAATATAACACAATGATTTGCCAACGATTATAATTTTTAATTTATTAATGAATGACCTGTCATGATTTTTTATTGTTTATAATTACATTTAATATCGTGGAATGTCTGCAAGACGCGTTAGTTCCTGTTATTGTTTACATTATAGCAGCTATAAAAGAGTCATTCACTCACCAGCCTCTCTTTTTTTTATTTTTCTTGAAGAACGAAAGGCACAGCTTGTCAGTGCAAACTCCTCTGTCCTAAAAACTGTCACACGGCAGAAAATTCTTTGTTAAAATAGAAACTAAGTTGTATTATATAAACAATCAAGTATTAAAATGACTGCATTAATATAAACCTTGAGTCATTTGAATTACAGCCGGAATTACTGTCAGAAATGCTTAATCCAACTTCAACTTCAGATTCAGGAATTCTACAGTGCTATGGTAAAAAGCACGTTTATGATCTCCTGATTCCTAATTTACATCTAAAATCCAATTTTATGTCTCCAATTTGTAATTCTGTCCATGTCCTCCACACTGAAATTGTAGAAAGCTGTGAGCTGCAGTTGGAGGAGGATGCAGGAGACAAGTGGAACTTAACATCTATCATGCTTTGAGTCCTTGTTAAGAAGAGAGCTTTTTCTACTACTAATGCCAGTCATCAAATGTAAAATTATGATAAAGAAGAATCATACACATGTAGACACCTAATATAATCTTGTACGAAGCCCGGTATATTTGCTCAGCTTGCTGAAAATGACTCTGCACTAATGTGAAGGCCATAGAAGTGAATGCTTCATCGATTGTCACCGTCAGCCATTTGTCAGGTTTTTCCCGCATAGACCCAAGTGTGAAGCCAAGAGAAGCAAAGAGTTTGATGTGGTGTTTTTATGTGTGCGCTGGTAGACAGTAAAGGTCAGCTATCACCAGTTGTATCTCTGTTTATTTATACTGCTTGATGGATACAGCATTAATCCTCTGGTGGTGACTCTGAGATGGACCGGCTGTGTAACAAGCTTGATGACCTCTTGGGAATTGGCAATGGAGTAAATCACTGTCTCACAGTTTCCACTGAGAACGGATGAGTCTGGAAAGCTACATAACTTCCATTTTCAGGAGCAAGATTTGTTTTTACTCATTTGGCCACTAGCACACAGTCAATGCCACATTAGCCACTGTTAATGTGGCTACATTAAGTCTACATTAACTACATTAAGTCAGCATGTCCACCACAAAAGAAGTCAGTTTCAGGTGTACTTAAGGCTGTCAGCCACAGAATTATTGGCACCCTCAGTAGAGAAAAAAATTGTGGCTAATCAGCTTAATCTCAAACTGAAAATATGAGAGAAACCAACTTTTATTTAAAGTAAATTAAAGGTTATTTAAAAATAATGGAACCATTAGAAATTCTGAAGCATGTTCCCATTTATATACATACACCTGAATGTGTAGAAACTTTTAAGCAGTCATGCACGACTACATCATTGGGATATAATAATGGGGTGACAAAACAAATTCCCTTAGTCATTCATCAAGATTGGGAAGATTAAAATTAATAAATGAAATTAGACAAACTGTGTTGACCTTCATAATTAAGGCACAATTTATATAAAATATTACATGAATAAAAGTGCCCATATTTCATGTTAGGGCAATGTGTGTGGAACAATAAAATAAATGTGAAATTAAATTAAACATAAATGTAGCTTGTAGACAAAGACTATCCTTATTGTTCACAGTAATCTCATATTTGGGGCCTTATTATCATAATTTCACATTCATAAATAGCAGTATAAAGACCCATACTTGGTAGAAAAGTAAGGGATCCATGTGCAGAGTTTATTAAAACACAATCCAAAATCGTTGCGCAATTTGGTTAAACAATAATCATCAAAGAAATGGTGATCCAACTAGTAGCTGAAACAGAGTTAGCAAAAATGGTCAAAACACAGATAAGGTAAAAACATGGCTCAGAAATTTCACAGCATGACACATTACCAAGACAATGAGGAACTGAAAACCATGCAATTTGAAAAAGAAAACAGTGTCTACACTGATTCTTTCTTATATTTGTTTGCTTCATTACAGACATACAGTAAATCATACATTTATTTGAGTCTAATTCTTAGAAAAGGTCAGGAAGCTGTGGGATGAGTTGTTGTAATCAAACTGTATAGTTAGACAGAAATGATTATAAACAGCATTTTATATACTTTATTATTAAAATTGACCAAATTAATTTTTATGAACACATTCACATTGTATATGAATATATTTTATACATAAAGACAAGTCATAAGGTGCATTTTATTATATTTTAATGTGAATTGTGCTAAAATTATTTAACATTAACAGCACCTCTATAGCAGCAGCCATCTGCATGACATAACTAGCCAAGTTTTCCTGCAAGCTACTGTAGGATATTTTAGGAAGACCATGTTATGTTGTTTTAGAGATGCTTTTTGGTGTTGAGTCCATGCTCATAAATGAAACAACAACAACACCTACAACAATAACAACAACAACAATAACAACAACAAAACATCTTGTTTACTTCATGCTACCTTTGAAAGAGGATTTACTGTAAGTGGGCCTGACACTGGGGTGTAGATGAATTTGTCCTTTGACTCATACAGGCTGACCTTTTTCTACAGCACAGAACTGCTGGTAGCTTATCCTGAACACATCTCCCACAGATTTGATATTAGTCACTTCTGAAGTGCCCTTCTGACCCTGTGTACCTAATCATTATCTGTGAAACAAAAACACTGTGATAATTAAAAGCACAATAATGTCATTGTGCACATACACTTGTTTTCTATCTGCCTAGGTAAACATTTTGAACTTTATGCAAAAGCTTGTTTGAGTTGCGTAGCACTTTTATCAATTAACTGTCATAAATAGTGGTGTTATAATCTGAAGTTTTCACAGTAATCTAAAAATCTTAGTTTCACAGTATTAATTGATCATTTAATAGTACTCAGGATAGTGGTAAAATTTAAAGAAAAAAATATTAGTACAAAAGTGTCTTTGTACATGCTTGCGTATACACTATATAGCCAAATGTATGTGGACACCTGAGTATTGAATATCCCAATTCCAGAACCATGGGCATTCATATTGAGTTGTTCCCACTTTGGTGCTGGAACGTGGCTATGGGGATTTCTGCCCATTCTGTCACAAAATCACAAGAGTTTGAGCTGGATGATGCCAGATGAGAAGGTTCTAGAAACAGGTGTCGAAAGGTGGTGTGCAGAGTGTATAGCAGTGCTTGGTCAAAATCTATTTGTTTGGTTTTGTTCTGGTCAACAATGCTGTCATGCGATGGAATCGGAGACAGATGCAACTGCAGTTTAGAATTTTATTAAAAAACTGGCAGACAAATCCAAAGTGTGAAATAATCTCAAAAACAGGAACAGGTAAAAGGTCAGGCAATCAGCAACCTGTAATTCAGAGACAAAATGAAAAATAGAAAAACCAGGAAGCATAAACGAAATAAAAATAACCTCGTTAACAAATGCATAAATTAAGGCTTGGTAAGTCAGGTGAATGAACACTCAGCACTACTTTCATTTCAAAGAGTCATTGTGAGAGTCTGTGCATATATAGGCTGAGGGTGTAAAGGGAAACAGGTGTGACTTGTTACAGTAGTATTCGGGTGACTGTGAACGTGCTGGTGGTGAGAGGTGTTGAGGATTGTAATCCCCGGTGGCTATGTTTGTATGCCGCGGTGTGTTCTGGGAAGTGGAATTCTGCCATTGGTGTGACAAATGTCATGTGTGTTGAAAAGTCATTGTGTGTGATAAAGTTGCAAATATGCTAGGAGTGTCAGCAGAATTTGTAAAAAAAAATAAATTAAAAAAAAAAAAAAAAAAATAGGAATGAATTATACAGCCAAAGGGTTTTCAGTGAAGTCCGAGTCCACTGTATGGAGAAACTAGTTGATCTAGTATGATTTAAGGGGTCACAAAGCAGCTTTACAAAAATCTGAATGTAGATTTAGACTGAGAATATCTTTGCTGGGCAGATTTAGCGTTAGGGTTTTTGAGAGAGAGAGAGAGACTTTTGATTTGGCATTAGGGTTTGAGAGAGAGAGAGAGAGAGAGAGAGAGAGAGAGAGAGAGAGACTTGATTTGGCGTTAGGGTTTGAGAGAGAGAGAGAGAGAGAGAGAGAGAGAGAGAGAGAAAGACTTTTGATAGTGGATTTTTTGTATTTAAAGGCAAGAGTACAGATGCTTTGGGCTCTTGCTTGCTCGAGTGTCCAAGACATGCTTGCATCTTTAGTTTTGCACTGGAGCTACAGAGCTAATGTGGCTACCAATTAGGTGAAGCTTATGGCCTCCAGTTTAGCATAAAAGTCATTTAAAAGTAATGTGAGCACATATTTTACTTTAGGCATTATTCTGGGTGAAAGTGTGTTTTGGCTTTTACCATTTAAGAGTTTTGAATGTGTGTATGTCACATAGAGGCAACAAAGGGAGTACTGAACAATACAGAGCACCAAAGGCAGCAGAATGCATGCTATAGATCAGTATGGAGCGATTTTGCTGTCAAAGTAATCATCTGTAAATGCAATTATCATAATCTCATAAATTGCAAATCCGTAACTTGTAAATCAGCAACTGTGATTTTAACATGAATTTCACTTCAATCTCAATATTACAACTTTAAAGCATTCTGATTTCAAAGCACACTTTAAATAACTTTCAGGCTGCATTTTCAAATCACTGGTTACAAGATGGCAAGGCTGAAATAAAATGCCTACAGACTAAACTGATCAAAACTATACATGGAAAAATAAACATAAAATAAACCCATAGTGACAAAATAATCAACTGAATATGAACAACGAATTTGCATGAACATCACATGACAGAACGTTGTTATAAATTAAGTTATTGATTTATTTACTAAAACCTACTATGGATTTGCAAGTCCAATGTTCAGTTCTCCAGTGTGGGTGAGTCTGTGCCTACTATAGCCTCGGATTCCCGTTCTTGGCTGACAGGAGTGGAACCTGATGTGCTGTTGTAGCTCATCTGCCAAAAGGTTCAATGTGTTGTGCATTCTGAGATGTGTTTCTGCTCACCATGGTTGTAAAGAGTAATTATTAGAGTTATCATAGCCTTTCTGTCAGCTCGAACAAGCCATTCCCCTAGGGTTCCTCTCTCAACCTCTCTCATCAACAAGGCATTTCCACCTGCAGAACTGTCACTTAGGGATGTTTTTTGTTATATTATTTATAAACTCTTTATAGATGATAGAACGTTATAGACTACTATGCCATGGTCAAAGTCACTGAGATCATATTATTTCCCCATTCTAATGTTTGATGTGAACATTAACTGCAACATTTAACCTGTATCTGCATGATTTCATGCATTGTGCTGCTGCTACATGATTGGATAATTACATGAAGGAGCAGGTATACAGATTTTCCTAATAAAGTGTACGGTGAATGTACACATTTGTCACTGCATTTACCTACACATACTGTATAAGAAATGTAAGCTTTCTCCTATCATGTCTGTATGAAACAAAGCCCTGATAAAGAATATTAAAATCATGCTCTGCATGGTAATGAAATGAAACAGACTCTCTCTCATGAGCCTCATGCAGTTTGACATTTATGGGGCAAGATGGCACAACCGAGTACAATGAGTAATACATGTTTGTGCTCCCAGATTGAGCTTTGCTAACATACGCATCAGAGAGTACAAAATCTTTCCTTTCCTTTAATAAAGTTTTTATCCGTCTGCTCAACTCATTGTATTTTAACAAATTACAGCAAACAAATATGTAAAAACTAGATGAAAACTAAATCTAATTGTATGGATATTTCATTTATTATATTTTCCTCCACAATATTAAACTAAGTACGTCTGTCTTTGCTAATATACAGTATCAAAGGTAAATAGTACACTTCCCTCTGTACTAAGGATATATTTATATATGTGTAGATAACTGGTAGCATAAACCGCTTTAGTGATGCACACACAACTTGGTTGCAAAAAGACTAAAAGTAGTTGCAACTTAGTTATAATCTGAGTGAAAAATCTATCACAAATTTTATTTAGGAATTTGATAATCACAATATTATTATGGGTTGAGAGGGAGTGCTATTCAGCTAAACTAACACTTTCAAATGATGTAACTTTAGAAGAACTCTATAGAAGGCTTGGCAATGATACAGTAAATGATCCTAAATTATCATGTTATAGCCTGCAATAAACCGGACATGTATACAGTGCCCTCCATTAATATTGGCACCATTGGTAAATATGAGCAAAGAAGGCTGTGAAAAATTGTCGTTATTGTTTAACCCTCAAAAACATTCAGCTCTCATGGATATCAAACAATTGCATAAAAAAAAATCTTTGTTGAATATATGTGTGCTACAATTATTGGCACCCTTTTAGTCAATACTTTGTACTACCTCCCTTTGCCATGATAACAGCTCTGAGTCTTCTCCTATAATGCCTGATGAGGTTGGAGAATACGTGGCAAAGGATCTGAGACCGTTCCTCCATACAGAATCTCTCCAAATCCTTCAAATTTTAAGGTAAATGATTTCAAAGATTTTGTGGTCAGTAAACCATTTTTGTGTTGATTTTGATTAATGTTTTGCATCATTGTCCTGCTGGAAGATCCAACCACAGCCCATTTTAAGCTTTCTGGCAGAAGCAGTCAGGTTTTCATTTAATATCTGTTGATATTGTATGGAGTCCATGATGCCATGTATCCTAACAAAATGTGCAGGTCCTCTGGCAGAAAAACAGCCCCAAAACATTAAAGAGCCACC
>JANDJT010000071.1:7997829-8021763 GCA_024331685.1 Stegophilus panzeri | reverse complement strand
TCAATGCTTGTGCTATTTTCTTATAGCCACTTCCCATTTTGTGAAGCTCAACAACCTTTTGTCGCACATCACAGCTATATGTCTGGGTCTTACCCATTATTATGAATGACTAAGGGAATTTGGCCTATATGTTACCTCATATTTATACCCCTGTGAAACAGGAAGTCATTTTTGAACAATTTCCTCTTCCTAGTCACCCAGGTGTACTAAAAAATTTAAAATACCAGTGGGAATATATGTCAAATATATTTTTCTCATATGAATTCATGGGGTGTGAATAATTGTTGAACACCTATATTTAACAAAGATATTTTTTTTGATAAACCTGTGTTGTGTTTGCAATTGTTTGATATTCATGAGAGCAGAGTATTTTTGTGAATTCTTTTAAACAAAATATCAAAAAGTTAAACAATAAAGACAATTTTTCACAGCATTCATTGCGCCTATTTACCATGGCTGCCAATATTAGCGGAGGTCACTGTACATGCCTCATAGAAACTCTGAGCATGTATACTAAAGAGAAACTGAAGGCATACAAGTCTCTTGATGATTCCAGTTTTGTTGTTTGTGGACACTTTCAAGACATAGTGTTTTAAAATTGAAACATCAAGGCCAAACAAACAATTCAAACAAGCAAGCCAGATGCCATAAACCCATTCAAAAGCTGAACAAATGCATCCATAAACGCATCCATTGTAGGCAACCCCTCAGTAAGTATGTGACCTAACTTTCTATTGTTAGCTAGCTAATTTCCTGATGTAGATTTTAGGTGATCTCTGTAGGTTTGTTAAAGCTAAATAGGAAGCTAAGTCTGTTAAATTCTAAATTAGCAAGCCAAGTTGACTGATATGATAGTTAGCTACTTAACTGATATTAAATAAGCACTGGAGGTCCTCAGACCTATTATCATTCCTAATTATCTGTAACTTTAACCGTCTTCTGTGAAAAGGTGTCCTCTGTAAAGATAAACATGTTTATGAACACTTCTCCAAATCTGACACCCAACAGTTCAAGTTAGAAAGTGAATTCTTAGTACCATGGATTTTTATAATGTTGGGGCGGGACACTTCAGATTCTAAAGAGCATTTGATTGGACAGGAAATCTGATGAGAAGCTGAAGTGCAGAATGATCAACATAATCAAAATTGTTGATCCGTATTAGTGGTAGAGAGAGAGAGAGACTGTAAATTTTTAATGCATATATTGTCTAAATGTGAATTTTGTCATTGTTTTGGAGCACACTAGCTTATAGATAACTTTAAGGCTAACATAGTCATACTAAAAGCCACAAAACTTAAATTTTGATTTCATGGGAACTTTAAATCTATACTTTGGAAACCAAGAAGACTAGGTTCAAGACAACAAGACAAGGGTCAAAACCAGAAAATGAACTACTCATGGAAAACCAAGGACTTAGAGACTTGGGAAAAATAAGACTAGACAACCACTTTTGTACTCTGAAACAGCATAAGAACAGCTTGTTCCTTTTTTGCTTTGGCAAACGTTTTCTCAGTAACGGAAATCTCCTAATTCCATTTACTAAATGAGAGATCTGTTAAAGTTTTTAAAACATATTGTACAGAACTGTCACCCTGGAAGGTAACTTTTACAAATGCAAGTTGGCTTTTGTAGTTACCATTTCTTTTCTATCCTGAGTAACACATTTTTTTGATTGACAGAAGTCTAGATAAGAAATCCAACTTCAACATATTATCATAACCGTGTTTAAAGTCTAAGACACACAAGCGGGCTTAGCCTCATTATGCAGCGCAACCTGTGAAAGCCTCATTAGCCTTTCTGAATTAGGAAAGCTAATGCTAAGACCTGAATGGAAGCTGGCTTCATCAGCGCCCTAATCATCTCCATTGTGCTCATTGAGTGCTTGTTCCCATGTTCACATGCTTGGAATGCCAATTTCTCAAATATTCTCAGACTGACTCTAGGCGTTTCCTCACACCTTGTACCAAAGTAAGAGCATATACAAATCAGAAGTGTATGACTCAACCTGTACCGCATGTTAAAATGCTCTGGCTTTTGTTCTTTGTTGATGTTCTCAGATCACAGGAACCGAGTCTGTGCTCTTCCTGCTGCAGTATATCTCTGAAGATCTGGACAACAGGGAGAAGATTATAGTGATGGGCGACTGCTGTTACCTTAACCCCCTTGTGCGCAGGACATTCCGCTTTCTTGGTACGTTTCCTTGTTAACTGACAGTGCCCTTGATCTCTCAGGGCTGAAATGCTGGCAGTAGATGAATAGCAAATAGCAGATTTATTTTCACGCTCTCAGGAAAACGTCAGTCTTCAAATGAGTAGTGGTAGAACCGTAAGCGTGTGTCATGAAGCCATGCTCTTGTTCATTTATTAGGCAGTATTTCCTGGAGTTGTCCCAATGCTCAATGTCCCAGAGCTCTTGAACACTGAAATCTTTGCTTGAAATCATCCCTTTGAACATACAGAATCAGATTTTTCAGAAAATAAGGATCATATCCACTCTCATATAAACACCAGCACAAAAAGCCTTCTGGCAATAAAAACGGACATGTGTTATTTTTTTGGTGCAAATATGGCTAAACATTAATGGTTACAGAGACATAGTGAACATACTTTGAAGGAAGCTTGCCAAGTGCACCTTATGGGTCCTTCAGTTGACCTTCTGTGGGAAATATGTGGGTGTAACAAACAGGACTCAGGAGGTTGTTGAGGATCCATGTGCAGGAGGTTTTATTAACAAATCCAAAAACAGACCCAAAAATGTAGCAATGGTCAAATATAGAACAGAAATACATGGTATATCCAACCAAATCAAAAGTCAAAGGTCAAGAAAGGAATGACAATCACAGTATACATGGCTCAGAACTTACACGGACAATAAGGTTGGCAAGACTTCGCCACAATATGTACTGGCCTTATATGCTTTATAGGTAGGACGTCATCTGGAAGTGGTAAATAAAAAAAAAGACAAGGAGATGTAATGTCCTGGGCTGGACAGTGGGGTTCTGTGTATGCAAGTCACATCAAGAAAATCTTTATTGTCATTATAGCCATAAAATGTGCAGTGAACAGTAAGACGAAATAACATTTCTCCTGGAACAAATGTGTAAGATACATGTATGACATACACAATGCTGACAGGACATAAATAAAGTGCAACAGGAATAGGAAGCATATAGGGAGGGGTTATGGGAAACAGTCGAGGTGTGTACAAAAACGGGCAGCAGAGAATAAATACTCCAATCACAAAAACGAACATTTAACATGACAGTAAGACATAACAGTAAACACAGCAGGGTCCAAGTCTGCAATTAGAATACATTTAGTAAAAAGTTTCAGTGTAGAAATGCTTGTAAAAGAAACCTGATGTGAATGACGTTTAAAGAGACAGTGTGGTAATGTGATGAATCAGAACAATCAGAGTGTCGGTGTGTTGTAAACAGTCTGTCAGTGTATTAATGAACACAGTGACATGTGCATCATTATTGATTTAAAGTGCCTGTGCAGTAGGGAGGATCGAGCTACTTGGATTACTAGAACACTACTAGTGTTTCCCTATTAGAAAGTGATTCAAGTAGAGACCCTTTAGGAAGCTAAGAAATCTTGGGCCCCAAAAGGTAGTAGTGTGTACCAGCACTGTGTAGTTCTGTTTCCTGAACTGAAGCCTTTGATGGAGATCTGATCTCAGTTCCTCTGTCAGGTCTGGAAAATATTTTTGCATAAAAGTCCGTCCTTATAAAGAAATAATCATTAACAATTTTAATGCTGAATGAGTTTAAATAATCATTTATAATTTTCCTATAGGGGGGCATGTTGTCTTAGTGGTTAGCATGTTTGACTCGGGGTTCAAATCCTGCCCCCACCTCGTGTTTGCAGAGTTTGCATGTTCTGCCCGTTCTTCAGGGGTTTCCACCGGGTACTCCGGTTTCCTCCCCCAGTCCAAAGACATGTGTTGTAGGTTGACTGGTATTTCCAAATTGTCCGTAGTGTGTGAATATGTGTGTGATAATGCTCTGTGATGGGTTGCCCCCCATCCAGGCTGTCCACTGCCTTGTGCCCCGAGTTCCCTGGGATAGAATGGAATTTTCCTATAATGGCATGCGCTATTGTGTTTCATTCCTCCTCCACCAGCCACTCCTTATTTACTCTCTCTTAAGAAGTTAAGAAGATAAAGAAGTAGCTTGTCATGTTATAGAGAAACTGCAAAACCCAAAGTCTTTCCAGTACACACAATGGCAGTGGTGGCTCAGTGGTTAAGGGCTCTGGGTTACTGAAAGTCAGGAGTTCAAGTCCCAGTACTGCCGAGCTACCACTGTTGGGCCCTTGAGCAAGGCCCTTAACCCTCAGTTGTATAATTGAGAGAAATGTAAGTTACTCTGGATAAGGGCATCTACCAAATGCTGTAAATTAGATCATTTTAGTGTGTATTCTATTCTTACAAAACCATCAGGGTCAGGGATGTTAGTGGAAGCAATTTTTTTTGTGGTTTCCATCAGGGCAAAATGCATGGATACTAGAGTTGCCACAGGAGCGCAGTGTTTAATCTCTTCTTGCTAATGCTCAATTTAATTGAGTCTGATCCTACAATGAACCCTGCAGGGTTAGGGTTAGGTGACAAAACTTGGCATTCATCCCCCTTTTCCTGTACTACAAACCCTGCAATACTGAGAAAGATGTACAGGAGTCTGAACACAATTGGACTGCAATGGAGTGCGTACTTTATCACCAGTGCCATAGATATGGATTCATTTTTCAGCATTTAGGACATATTTAAACGAACTCCTGTCTGATCATCTTCAACTAATACTATCTAGTTCTGATGAACTAAAATCTCAAATCTGTTAAATTGTGTGTGCCTAGTAAGTGGACTTGTTGCTGGTAATTTGCAAAGAATAACTGACTGTAAAAAGTTTGAGAGCCCTTGCTTTAGACTTCTAAATGGAACTTTTTTTCCATAATTATTATTAATTAATAACTAACTAATTAGTAATTAATTAATTGTTAATCATCATTTAATTATTAAGTACTTGGAAATACTTGTTTAATTATTATTATTGTTTAATTTACATGCACACATGCTACTTTTTAATTCATATGATTCAACTGCTAACTGCTAACTGACTAAGTGTCTACAGCTCATTAGAATTATTATTATTATTTTTTTTAGATAGTACATGTTACTTGTTTGTGATAACAAAATAACCCTTGAATGTTTTACTGAAATAATCTTTTACTCAGTCTAACCTTATTTATCATTTTCCTTTTCCTGTCAACAGGCGTGTATGCGTTTGGTCTCTTCGCCACAGATATCTTTGTGAATGCAGGTCAGGTGGTGACGGGGAGTCTGTCCCCTTACTTCCTGACTGTGTGTAAACCCAACTACACGGCTCTGGGATGCCAGCAGGGCGACCGCTTCATCAGCCAAAAGGAAGCATGCACGGGGAATGGCGACGACATCCTGCATGCTCGCAAATCCTTTCCTTCCAAAGAGGCTGCTCTCAGTGTCTACGCTGCACTTTACATTGCTGTGAGTACATCTCAATTTAGTTTTTATCAAAACACATTTTCAGCTTTCCTAAAATCTGAGAGTTGACCCCTAACAAGTCAAGATTTGGACTTAGAAGCCATCCTTTCTGAGTGAGACTAATGAATATAGGGCCAGCCCTGATACGGATTCTCTTAGACATGTGATACAAATAAGGTATTATTAATGAAATGAAGAAGTAAACACATGGGACAGGAAGTGTAATGTTATTTAACAACAGGCTTGGGGAGTAACGCAATACATGTAACGGTGTTACGTAATCAGGATACAAAAAACTGGTAACTATAATCCGTTACAGTTACGTCTAAAAACAAAGTAATCAGATTACAGTTACATTTTGTAAAAAATGGGAACATTATCAGGATTAGGATTAGTGCACCACTAAACATACCAATGTCTCATGCATGTGAACTACAAGAAGTTCAGTTCCCACTTCCAAGTGAACTTTGATGAAAATGCTGATGATTGGATGAAAAGGAGGCCATACATACACACATGACAGGATGACAAAGTAAGTGTTTTAAATTTTTTATATTGCACTTAAAAAAAACATGGCTCCTTAATAGATTTTTTTTTTTGTCTGGAGCCCTGCTTTTGAGATAACACAATATAGACAGCTGCATGATTATAGTTCTGATTCTCTCTTCCCAGTTGTGATTCACACGAGCAACAAACTTATTTATTTTATGAAAACAAATCCAAAAATAAGCTCTAAATAAAAATATTTTCGATCATATTTCTTTTCTCTTGACTTTATTTACATATGTGACCTTGAAGTAATCCAAAAATAATCAGATTACATTACTTTCATATTGTGATACTTGGATTATGTTACAGATTACATTTTTTATGAAGTAATTTGTAATTCTACATTTTTAAAGTAACCCTCCCAACCCTGTTTAACAATGAACTCTAAACAGGTATCTGTAGAGCAACGATGCTTTTGCTATTTTTTTTTTTTACTGACTGAAGCCAAAGGAATCCAATGGCTTTTTTTCTCCAAAAAAATGATAATCCTCCTAAAATGAAGATCAAACTGTCTTTTCAATCTCTCTCTGCAGTGTATAAAAAAAGCCAAAGCTGACTCAGTATTGTGCTACTTTTAAAAATCGAATATATCCATCAGCACACATGAGGCCTGAAATTTTGTTGTCACCTAAGTTCAAATATAGCCTACTTCATTCATTCATTCATTTTGGTTAGGGTCACAGTGGATCTGGAACCTATCCCAGGAACACTGTGCATGAAGCAGGAATACACCCTGGATGGGATACCAGTCCATCTCAGGGCACCATGCACACACACATTCATATATCTCATGCAAACCTAGGAGCAGTTTATCTTATCCACCTCACCCCCTGGAATGCTTTTGGGAGGTGGGAGAGAAACAGAGAACCCATTATATATGAGCTCTATACAGTAATTCTATCTCAGGATAGAACAGCGAGAATTTAAAAAGTCACTATGTTTGATTTTCCTAACAGCAAAAAAATATAAATGGTTGCACTGAGCAGCATAGAACAATGTCAGTGTGGCTTTACAATCTAAATTAAAACTCAGACCCACCCATTAGTATGTGCAATGTACACTGTAAAATTACCATTTGGCATTTAGTTTAGTGCTTGCAAAGGCAGATTAAGTTAACTGCTCATTTGTTGCTACTGTATAGAGTGTCTCAACCAGCTCCCTAGTTCAGTAGGTAGTGAATTAGTATATAGTGTACATGAGTTTGGGTACTGGTAAGGACCCTGGCTCACTTCACATTGGGACACATATAATTTCTGGTGACATGACTACGTACTCACATTATAAAACTTCACCAAAAATTAAAAACGTAAAATTATTTCAGTTTTATATGTCATATAAATTTGTTAGCGTAATCACACGTATTTCTGTCATAATATGTCAAGCAGGATTGTAGGCAAGCTAGTGGATTAAAAAAAATAAATCAATACACGAATGATTAAATCACATCAAATAAAGTAAAAAATCGCTAGTGTAAGTAATCGTTTGAGAGCTACAACAACAATAACAAGCTACTTTCATTTGTAGCCGGAAGTTGGCTCAGAGTTCATCCTCCATTTTTTTTTCTCAAGCTGAGAGGCTTCAGAAAACATGTTGTCATTTGCAGTAAGGGAACATAGTGAACATTTTAAAACATTTTTTAGGGAATGAACACACCAGTGGAAGGATTTTTGCAATTGAGACCACCCTTAAAATGGCTGACTCTCTAACCAGTGCCCTGACTACTGACATAGCGAGCTGGTTGACCCATAGTCACAAACACATAACTAACAGAAACTACATTTTATATGATGTTAATAATGGAAAAGGCCCAGAATCCTGCAAACTGCAAATGAATTGAACTTGTGGGAAAGTGGAGAAGGAGAACTCAGTAATAAAACACTTTACTGAATGCTTTGGGAGCTCAAGTGCTTTTCGTCATGGCATGCTATATCTATGTGCACGAGGGACTTGTGTGAGTTGAATTGCATTTCGTTTTTTCTACAACAGAGCAAAATGTTGTATGCTGGTCTGGTAGCAGGGTGGATTTCATCATCACATCACTGCAGGTGTTTCTACTATAGTGTTAAAGCAGAGAAGCAAACGTTTGAGACTGAAGCCTACTCATTTTGATCTAAAAAGAATTATATCAGTAAGGACACAAGAAACTAGGCCACCTATTCAACTCTCACCTTTAAGCAATTTTGTCTAATATACAGCTCGTGTGAATACATCAAGGGACACTTATTGGAAACCAATGTCATCCTATTCAACATTGATACTTCTCTAAATATAGGAGAGTAAACTGCCTTTTTTCATCTATCTCTGCAGCCTATAACATAACTAAAGCTGACTCTATATTGCACTACTTTTGAAAATCAATTCTTCTCCATCAGCACACTCTGAGATCTGAAACTTTAAAGTTAGCCACAAAACTTAACAGATTCAAATCAGAGTGCATTATACATTAAACATTGGTTTTACCAACTGATCCTCAGTGCCCTGTTGATATGCAGTATCTGAGGAAATAAGAAATGTGGCTGCGCTAAAATACATCTAAAGAGCAGGGCCACAATTTTTCGTTTGCTTTAAAGGATTATGCAGATAGATTTCTTCCATTTTTTTCTACTAGCTTTGAGGTATAGCTACAGGCTGACTAGAAGATCATACTGCAGTGAATACAAATGTGGGCTCAAAAAATGCTTAACTGACATGAAATATTGTTTTGGAGACTATACTGTATATTATTTTATATTGGTTTATATTGTTTCATGTGAGTGAAATTGACCAAAACTTAATTTCATCTGGTTGCTTGATGGGAATTGTAAGAAACTGTAACATGCTGTGCGATGATGAAGGATGCAAGTGCATAAACTCAGTGCTTTTTTTAATCAGGTGAATCCAATACTCATAGTTATAATCCATAGCACAGGTCAGTAACTGGTAGGCAGGGTTATCAGTGGAATATCCATAATTATAAACACCATACAAGCAAGGATCTAGACACAGTACAGAGGACATGCAATATAAACAAGATTAGAATTGCAACACTAATGACAAAACTACACAATTAGACAAGGAACATGCAACTATCAACTGCAATAGGCACAATTAGAGGCCCATTGGGGTAGGAATCATGCTGCCCCATACTTGCATTTCAGTGGAGGAAGAGCAGCGGACAGACAGTTAAAGACCAGATTTTTGCCAGATTTGGGCTTCTTTAACTGTACTTCAGAAAAGGCCTCCCTACTGCAAGGCCTCCAAGGTATTGTAATATACCAAATAATCAGAATTAAATCTAATATATTTCTGCAAAAGCTTGAAGTGTAGGTGCAGGCAGTGCATCTGTGATGTACAGAATCAGTTCTAGTATAAGCGACTGTATACTGCAAAAAATGGGATAAGGAAAGGGGGATTATGGAGTGGATAATGTTCATACATCAGAACTATGTGTGAAATACTTGTTTCTGCATGCAAAAGCTGAGCAAATGAAGATGTGTCCTTTATTGAATGCATTAATTTTGTTTTTGCTTTTGTGTGGTTTTGAGATGTAGTTGGTCTGGAAACTTTGCTTAAAACTGTAAACTCTGGTTAATGATATGAACACAGTTGGACAAAGGTACATCTAAAACCCACTCTAGACTGTATCCCGGATGACTGTATGTTGTTGACTCTCAAGTGCCTATTACAGGGTTTGGCTAAAAATTCTCCTGTTAGTAGACTATAGCGTAAGTCCAGTGAGATAGACACTTGAGTTCATTATGTTTGAGTGTATGTGGTTATTAATGTCATCATGCCCCACTCAAAATCTATGGTCATAAGCAGCTGCCGGGAACATGAGGGTATACAATATGTAGTCAAAACTAAGCACAGATGCACACATACTGTATAGACCACAGACCAATGAGAGGATGGGGCAGGGACAAGACCAGGAAGCAAAACAAGCTGTGCACCGAGGGCTGTTGATACAAAAACAGTCCAGTTTTTGGGCTTCATTTAAACTAACTGAAACTGCATCTCTAATCATTGTTACTCATATAAGAAGTGCATGCAGGAATTTTTGGGCTTCGAACAAAAATTGGAGATAAAACCTTATAATTATTGTTGTTCTTTTTAACTCTCTCAGAGCTACATGTACATTAAGACCTGTATTAGATAAATACAGATAATATTGTTATTTAACCAACCAGACTAAGTTTTTCCTGTCATTCAGCAGAAACTATGATCTCCAGAGTGAATATAAGGTATTTGGATGTTTCTTGGTTCTGAATTTTTTAAATTTCTATGTTTCTAACACCTCTGATAGGATACCAGGCTAATCAAAAGACATCATATCACCAGAGTTTAGAAAAGGTGTAAGAAGTAGGAGTGGGCCATATGACAAAAATATCGACTCACGATTCTCAAAGTCATTTCTATTATACATGATATAATTTCACAGCAATAAGAAAACAAACAAACAAACAAACAAACATATAAACAAGCAAACAACAACAAAACCTGTGATACTTTCTACTGGCTTCAAAAATTATTTATTTTTATTTCTTATATTATATAAACAATAAACACAAAATGTAAGACAAGTCTGTAAAAAAAACTTTTTTTAAATTTTTATTTTATTTATTTATTTATTATTCTTTCTTTTACAATTTTAAATATTAAGCATTTCCAGTAATATCAGCTGCTTCCAGTCAGATTGTAATAAAAAAAAATTACTTCAAAAGCATCCACAATATCTTCAAAAAGTATATAGTGACCTAATTTAATCATTAATCACAATATTGATATTATACGATCATACTGCCCAGTCTTATGTAAGACTCATGAATATTCCACTGATGATGCTAATGAATGAACCAAAATTGAATTGAATATAAAATGAATCAAGAGGGGAATAATTTTGACAAAAATGCCTGTAGAGAAGGAGGTCAAACTGACAGAGTATGTTAAGCTTTTAGGAGATTAAATCGATAGCTTCTATGACGGTAATCATGTTAATAATGTTGATGATACCAAACTACAGACTTCTGTTGGGTTTAAGTACAGAAATGACAGCGGGCTGAAAAGATCTATGAAATGAATGAGCCTTAAAGCCTCTCATCTTTGCTGAATTACCTGCTCTCTGCCATTAAAGAGATAAAGTGTGCAAAGGAGCTTATATAAAAGTGCAGTGGTTCAGTGTGTTCTGCTGCTACTTGCTCTAGGCTCTGTGTGTGTGTGTGTGTGTATGTGTGTGTGTGTGTGTGTGTGTGTGTATGTGTGTGTGTGTGTGTGTGTGTGTGTGTGTATGTGGAGGTGGAGGGCACTTCCTGCTCTAGTGCCCTTTTCTTTCTCCTTCCTTCCTTCAAGGCTGAGATGAAACAGCAACTAATGATGTAGCCAGTTCCCTCGAAGTACAGCAATGTCTGTCGATGTACCAGGTCTCATGAGAGCTTCTGCAACTGCAGGCAGACTGATGAATGAATGTTGATAAAAATGCAAAACATGGTAATAAATACAAAATCTATTACAAACACAGTAAGAGGTCATTCCTTTGATGGTGTAAAAATATAAATCTTGTCCTTGTTACTATAGTAAGTATAGTAAGTATAGTAAGTATGTTACTATACTATAGTATAATATCTTATACAGTGTAGAAATGTTGTACAAAATCCAGAAATATCAGAAGACCCCTAAGAACCATACTCTACAGACCAGTGGATCGATCTGAACACACTGAGGTCACATTGTTACATGTCAAATCTGTATTTGATTTCAGTAGTGCATATAAAAGTGGCTTAGTGCTTAGAACATTCGCCTCACACCTCCAGAGTTGGGGGTTCGATTCCCGCTGCTGCCCTGTGTGTGTGGAGTTTGCATGTTCTGCCTGTGCTGTGGGGGTTTCCTCCGGGCACTCCGGTTTCCTCCCCCAGTCCAAAGACATGCATGGTAGGCTGATTGGCATATCCAAAGTGTATGAATGGGTGTGTGAATGTGTATGTGATTGTGCCCTGCGATGGATTAGCACCCCGTCCAGGGTGTACCCTTCTTTGTGCCCCATGCTCCCTGGGATAGACTCCAGGTGAGGATTAGTGGTGTAGAAAATGGATGGCTGGATATAAAAGTGGCCCAAATTGGAATGAAAAATTTTATATGAAATGTATTTTTGCTGCTTTCACACTGTCATGAAGATGACAGATCTGCGTCACAAATAAGGAAATAGCTGGGGATGTTTTTGCAGTATATAGTCATCATGTCTGACATCTTAAGTGCTCTTATCATTAAAAGCTGCCTTTCTGAACACTCCCGGACTAAAACATAAGAAAAGTGGTGATAGTGGGTTGTAGATTTTATTCTGCAAAAATCTGAAATTCACTAAACATTAGTTAATGATCTGTCTATAATCAGTTTAAAAAACAACCCAAAACATGCATTTGTACTTTATAATAAATAAATTTGTAATAAATAAAAGCTATGTAGCTATTATAACTACTGTGGCTTTATTTTGTCTTTTGCACATTGTATGTTATTCATTAATACCTGTTTATAATTGAGTATATTTTTTAGCAGTGAGAATGAAGACTGATTATAGCAGATTGTGTGTGTTTGCGCAGATGTACATTACATGCTCAGTGAAGTCCAAAGGCACACGTCTGGCCAAGCCTGTTGTCTCTCTGAGCCTAATATGCCTGGCTTTCCTGACCGGAATAAACCGTGTGGTGGAGTATCGGAATCACTGGAGTGACGTCATTGCTGGCTTCATCATCGGAGCGGCCATCGCTATCTTCATGGTAACATTTGTCTGGTGATTCCACTTTGATTGTAATAATAACATTTTTTTTTGTTGCCCAGTTTAATTATTTATTTTACCCAGTTTAGTTCTCTCCAGTTCCCAGTTCTAAGCTTCATGTAATTCATTACCAGTTAATATTTTTTATTTAATCAGTTATGATTTTTTTTTTTTTTTTTAATATTTGTCCATCAGGATCATTTTTCACTATTACTGCCAGTTAGTTGGATAACTCAATTTTATGGATTAAAATAAGTATAAACACAGTTCTCCAACTTTTGGACCCTTCTTGGTATTATCTTTTTATTCAGTTGTTCGGGCCAATTACAAAAATGTCATGCTGAATGAAAGCTAAAAGTTGAGTCAATAAAACTGCTGCTTTCATTTGTGAACATAGAAAAATGTACAGCATAAAATTCTTCTCCTTCAAGATTCACGATCACATGTGGAAGACAGATTTGTGCCCAGTCATAACCTCTATTTCCATGGGTCACTGGGTTTATATTTCTGTGTCATTTTGGAGCAAATGGAAATAAATTTGTTTGAATCAGAAAATCGTTATGTGCCAGTTGTACAGAGTAAACAGGGAATTTGTTCTGGCATGTCATAGAATGAAAAATTAAAGAAAAAAAAAATATTATTATATTTGGCTTAGTCTCAACCTCAGACACTCTATGCATGGGATACAGAATGTCTGACATCATTTGTAGGCCAAGAACTTCAAGATGTTGAAGGTTGCAGTCTGATAGGGTTTCTGCAAAGTTTCTGGAAGGAAAATAAACTTATGATCACCATGACACAATTAACTTTTTGTATCAAAACATGTCACTGGATTAAAAAAAATTCACTGAATCCTGTCTTTAAAAATGATTCAGGAGTATTGTGTAAAGCACTTAGTGGTGAGTAAACAAGACACTTTCACATGCTTTCTGACAGGCTGTGGGAAAAGTGTGATTTTATCTGCCTTGTCAGGTAGATTGCCTCATTCTGTGAAAGTAGTCAGTTCTTGGTCACATTTATTGATGAAACGTGTACCAGACACTGTAGTGGAGCTAGAGGTTTGGCTCAGTCACATCAGTTGGTCTGAATCCATCAGACGGCATCTTTCCTCTCATATGCTGTCTGCTGTACATCCCCAATCGATTTGTGAGATATAATCTCTCCAGCAGGTCCTGGGTTTGGTTTGCATTTAGGATCCATAGATTGAAACCTTGTTTTACCGAAGGGACATGTGTACTTTAGTGAACCTCAGGGCTATGTCAAAAGGAGTTTAGTGCTCTCAGTAGCGCCACACTTGGAGAACAGATCTGAGGGGAGATTTCAGGCAAAGAGCAATCTTAAAGACACCCATGAACCAGACCTGTGGGTGATGCCTACAGAAAAGCATCTGGTGACCGGGCCATCCTTGTAACCTGGGCAGGTTCAGCCCAAAATGCTGTCATGGCACCATCTTGTGGATACATAAGCTGCAAGTTGAAGAGTCAGGTGAAATGCCAGTCAGGCAGCATGCGTGTGATTGACATTGGACTAGATTAGACCCTTTAGTGCTTAAAAATGATGCACAAAAAGGCTGCTTGTGCTTTAAAGTATCCATGATAACAATGTGTTCAACATCTCAGTATACTGTAAAACTGATTAAATCATCTCTGAAAAACCTATTGGTTACAAACTAGTCTGAATACAAAGCTAGATATTCTACAGTAACTGTCTTCCTGTCTTTTAGCTACTGAAGCTATAAAACAAAACCAGGGAAAGTACCATGTCCTCATTCTTCGTGCTTCTTTCTCTATCACACTATGAGTCCCAAGATCCTTATCACTACTTTTGCTAATTTCAACAAGAGAACCTGACCTCATTTTTAAAAATCATATCTGCAGAATCGATCTTACGATGTGGCCTGGAGAGGTTCAGTTTCATCACCACAGAGCCACATCTCAGGAGTTCCCCAGAGCTCAGCTCTTGGGTTACTTTTGTTCTTATATACTAAATTACTGACCTCAGGACTTGTTTTACCACTGCTCTGCTGATGAAACAGAACTTTACAGGTTGTGGTAGCTCACATTCTGAACTTGTTATTAAAAGATTATGAGTTCTTATCCCGGGACTGATAGTGAACAACTGCTGAGCCCTCAAGCAAGGTACTTAACACTACTGTGTGCTTGGATTAAAGTTGCTTTTGGTAAAAGTATCTGCCCAATGATTAAACATACTTCTCTTTTCCTCCAGCTACCTTCCAGAGTCTACTAGAAATATCACACAGCCTTTCCAACATCTCTTTTTATCATTGTGCCTTTTGCTTTTGGCACATTTTATAAGTCACTCTGCCAAGTGAGTCAATATAAATGTAAATGATCTGCACATGCCTAATGGGTGCTCCTCCTCTCCCACAGTGCAGTTAGCAGGGAGCAGCCCCCTTTATTGTGGGTATATAATTAGGTCAGGTATCTAGAGGTGCACGATGTGCACTCGTATAGGACACCCAAATGAAAGTGAAATGCTGGAATTAGCTTTTGATATATTCTTAATAAAAAAAATTAAAAAAAAAACGACATCTTGCTTCAATATAGGACAGCTTTGAAATGGAAAAGCCAGAGTCATGGCTTTGACCAAGCATTCTTCTCAGCTCTAACAAAGCACCATGGTGCCAAGACAACCAAAGGTCAGTGTGTAAAGTGTTCAAGAGTGTGTGTACAGTCTGAGAGCTGTTGCTTGGTTGATTCATGCTGAGAGAAAGTAACATTGTAGGTGCTTTTGGGTGGAAAGTGTTTCCCTTGAGACTGTGAAGCATGCTGATCTATTTCTCCAGGTGGAGATTAAAGGTTGGGTAATGGGGGAATAAGAAACTCAACAGTTTCAGGACCCTAATGTCACATGGTATTAATTTATGGCAAGAGTATTCAACTAAAATGAAAATAAGGTCCAGTTACATGAAATTCATTGTTCAGGAAGGACTGGATAGGCAACTAAACAGAACAAATGCTGACAAGAGTTACCTTTTAATGCTTAAACATTAGTGACTAGTTTCTGGTTATAAATAAGACAATTTTAGTGGGTTTTTTTTTTGTTGTATTAGTGGCGCTTCACATTACCACTTTTAACTACTGCCACAGACTCTGAACTGATGAGACACATCTAAAAAATGTGAAAAATCTATGAAACTCTAGGAAAACATTCCCCTCCCCTACCTAAAGTCATTAGCTAGTCTATAGTCCAATGCATAAATGCATGTGACTAGATAAGCTGTAACAGATAATCTGCTACAGAAGCTGAGCTAGTGCATAATCTGCTAGCTCATCAAATGTTTATTGGCTCTGCTACAGTATTTTTTCAAGTACTTGGTTTGGTCCACTGAAACACTTTGCTGGATTTGTATCTGGACTGTAATCTGTCAGTTTACGACCCAGATCTATGGGCTCAGATACAAATCAGTTTACTAGTTTCCATATTCAATAGACTCCCATTCCTTAAACGGAACACTATTTTTTATTAAAATGTTAATATGTTTATGTTAAGACTGAATCACAGTGACTATACGTTTACATGCACATTCACATTCACATTCAGGTTCACATTAAGGCAATATTCTGATTCCCCAAATTCTGATTCCCACCCCTGGAATACACAGATTTTAATTGGAAATTTGTTGCATGTAAATACCTTATTCTGAAAAGTCCACTGAAAGGAGATATATGTGCATGCTCAGTCTGCAAGGAATTGTGGGTGCTAACAGATGCTTAGCTGTAGGCTAGGTATTTAGGTATGTCAACTCAGGCATACTTACAACAACCATGTATACAGGAATATTCTGATGCCTGTACTACGCATATGAACACTGTATTCGGAACATGGCTGCAGTCCGAATATAGACCTTAAACGGAATTTGATGTACATGTAAACTTCATTGTATCATACTGAAACATTTTTTAATCATATTGTACTGGATCACTGGCTGCTTTAAGTGCTTCTTTTTTGGTTCTTTGATCATGTGATCAATTTGAATGGAAAAGTAGATGACTAGAATGCTGAACAGCGATCTTGTGCAGAAATAGCTGTAGACTGTAAAACCTACATTGAAGAGGAGGATAAATTGCTGCATCTGTATGAAGTTGACCATAGGGCTTCATGCTGTGCTCCATTTAAAATCATCCTCCACTATCTATTGGAACATTGCCCATATCGTCCCTGCCTCACTGAAAATTTTCTTTTTGTCTGGATAATGGATGATTATGCTGTGGGACACATAGTGTTTCATTTAGGGCAACTATCCATGCGAGGGACCCTGCAAAGTTACATAAACCATAATTTATGGCTTTTGCCAAAAGGAGCCAACGGGTTCATTTACAGCTTGCCGCTGGGTCTCTCTGGAGGTTTAAAATGCTGTTTTTCTCTTTGTTTTTTTGTTTATGTTTGTTGAAGGTGGTTTGCGTAGTGAAGAACTTCAAAGGAAAATCTCTACTGAATGAGATACCGCCTGAGGAGAATGTTTCCAGCACTCCCATGCTTGGAGAGCCCAAGATGGAGAAATACATTGTCTCACAGGTAAAGTATTGTTGTAACACTAGTTTATCATCAGTATTGTAATCAGAGTTGGATTCCAGTTAGTTTTGATGAAAAAATGTGCACCATGCTCTTTCAGAACCATTTCAAATTGAGAAGTACTGTGAAGATGGCATGATTATTAAACTAAATGTAATCAGGTTTCTTACTGTTTTGTCATCAGTATGCATCGATTGTAGGTGTTAATGTACCTCTTTCAGATGATTCAATATGTATGTAGATATGTAGTATACAGTACAATACAAAAATGATTTTGTTAACGAAATAAGGATTCCAATGTACTGACCCGATGCGTTTCAATTCAGACCAATAAAATTCACTTTAATTAAATTTAAATTTAACATGCATATGTTTGACTCAGTAAATAACAACAATTTCAAACCTTTACTCTCTTTATTAGTACTAAATGAATTATCTATAACTATAGTACATTAATTATCTACAAATTGTTAGGTATTGTAGAGGAGGTGGATGCAAGTGCAGATATTTTATTATGTGTATAAACCAACAACCAGAAACTGTGAAAAAAAGAATCATAAACTACACGCAACTAGACTAGACTGTGGCACACACGACAACAAGCGCTACAGCAAAGCTTGAGAAGGACTATGTTTACATGCACATCAGTATTCCAGAATTAATTAGTATTGAGTCATGTATATGCTGAAACGAGATATATGCACATGCTCAGCCTGCAAGGAATTGTGGGTGCTAACAGATGTTTAGCTGTAGGCTAGGTATTTAGGAATGGCAACTCAAGCTAAACGGACGCATTTATGTATACAGGAATATTCTGATGCCTGTATGCATATAGACATCATATTCGGAATATAGACTGAATATAGACAATTGAGACGCTGAAAAATTGGAACTTAAATAGTAGTGCTAATCAAGGTGAAACAGGAAACAGATGTGATTAGTGATTAGTGACAGTGTGACATGCTGGGGCTGATGGGTAGTGTCGTTCTGCACCCACTGGTGTTACCATGACACACAAATCTTAATTTTTTCATATAGCACTAAAATGCTGCCAACTCAATATTATGTCTATGGGTTCCAGCACAGCTATCATGTGTCTGAAATTACATTTTCATTTTCTCTAACGCTATAGAAGCGCATGTCCTTGCAAATAGAGTAACCAAAACTGCTAAATCTAGCATTACCTGTCGCACCTGTAGGTGCAAGCTCCCCTCTGGTTAATGTTATCCCATGCCACCTTAGTAGGTGTGTAGTAGGTTTATGGTGCTGTCAGAATATTTTATGACAGTGTTTTATAATATAGCAGTGATTTTTTTCAAGATTCCCTGAGCATTTATTGCATTCAAAGTAGTTCCAAATTTTTTATTTAATGCTTAAGATGCTCTCACTCTCTCTCTCTCTCTCTCTCTCTCTCTCTCTCTCTCTCATTTACACACACATATGCATAAGGCAGCGAGTTTCGATTTTCAGTGGTAGAATAATTTTTTTTTTAACCTTTTTCCTTTTCAGTTCGAACCAGATCTATGCGTGTAAACCATTGCATATCAGAGACTGCAGAGACTGTTGGATCGATTTTCCTATTCAAATCATTTTTTTCTCTATACTCAATTGTGATTTTATTAAAATGGCCCAGGAATTTTAGAACATTAAAGCAGATGCCCAGTCTTATGAAACACCATTGATAGATATTCATAAAATGAGTATGAAAATGAAAATGAGTACGTGATTATTACATAACATTACATTACATAATTGTTTCAGCCATTTGGGGTCATCTTTATGCATCATCTGTTCAGCTCACTCGAGGCAGGATTGTGTTTGTCTGTGTTGTAGCACTAATATCACTTCCCCCTGGGCAAAATTATAGAAATTAGAATAAAAATGACCAGCCCCTATTTTCACCAGACCCTATTTTCTTTCATTTTTATAGTTAATAAGGCAAAATATCACAGCTTGTCATGTTACCCTCAGCGGTGTGTCAGAAAACTTACAGCTTTACCTCTAACGGTTACAAAGCATGGACACTGTATACTTCTTTCAAATATACTAAATAAACGCCTCGTCATAGGAAACTAAACCATCTGTTTAAGTGGTGCAGAAGTGCTAGAAGTACTGCTGTTATAGAAAATGAATCAACATCTTCTTACTAATTCTGCCCTGTGGTATAAAGTGGTTTAAAGTTTAACATAAAAATGATACTTTTTACATTATCATTATCAAAGGCACAGCATGTGCATTATCAAAGGCACAGCATGTGCCTTTAGATTTTTTTTTAACCAGTATGGCCTACTTGATAAAGAGGTGAAAATTGTAGAAACGTGTGTATATACATTATTCTGATAAACTAGTAACGACTAAAGCGTGTTCTTTTTAAAAATGTTTCTTCCATTTCCCAATTAACAGATTAATTGAACCATCACACTTTGACTGCAATGTTATGTAGCACTTAATGATGTTCTCGTTGAAAATGTTAAGTAATAAAAGGGTTTACTTAATGGGATAATGGGTGTGACGTTCTAATCACTATGATAATGGGTTTGCTATTTTATCTTTACTCTTCCACCCCTATAAAACATAAAAGAGTAGACTCCATTTTGTATATAATATAACAAATTATTTGTAATTATGTGTAGTTATGTTTATTATTCAGCAAAGTTGCATTCAATTGTATTAGGACACAGCTGTTTTAATGAGAGACACACAGATCAGGAGTCTCCTCTAGATCAGTACTGAGCAATCCTCATGTACAATGCAAGCCTCAACACTCTACTTAACCCTTAGGGATGTGCATATTCGTAACGCCGAGGGCTTCGTTCTGCATCGTGCACTAGGCTTATAGAGAAAGCAGTGCTTATTCGGTAGTCATATGATGAATAGATCAATGTGACTTCCCCAGATTCATTCTGGATTCATATTAGGGTGAGTGAAAGGGCGTTTAGAGGAAGCAGCAGGCAGTCCATCAAGATTATCCTACTGCCAAAGACAAACTGTGTGTGCCTGCAGTGCATGGCTAGCATTCACTCTTTAATGGGTTACGTCAAGGCTACGTCGTTTATCTTGAAGATTGTTAAGGCATTTGTCAGAATGTGGGGTGACTCTCTACCCGCTATTTGACTTAGAAACTGTGATAATACTTCATGAAATTAATTGATTATATTAATTACTTCCTTTGTCATTCCATTACTGATGACTGATAACGAACTGTGCATAATTATAAAGCAGCTTTAATATGAACACGGTGTCTGCTGATAAAATGTGGTTTAAGTGAATAGACATAAATCTGTTTTTAAATTGGTCTTGAATGCATTTACTCCTGCGTTTCACGTGGATAATTTATATCTGGACACAAAACTACCAGGTTGGGTTCAAAATCTTTATGCAATTAATTATAGTACTTTATTAGAGCTTATAAAATCTGTACCAAATTGTCATGAAGTGGGAGATCCTCAACAGTTCTCACTGCAGAACCAAAAGTCCAGGGGGTGGAGCTGGATTTGATCCGACTGCATTAGTAAGCATAACCTTAACCCTAACCCTAACACTAACCCCAAACCCTACAAGCTGTACAACCTGAAACAACACATTAAACACACCTATCTGGCCTGAAACATACTCCACCCCCTGGACTTCTTGACTGACTCACCCAGCTCCGCCCAGGTAGGAGGGGCTGGAATCAGGTCTGATTCCACCTCATGGACTTTTTGTTCTGCATGTACAAGAATTCAAAATTCAAAATTATATGAATTCGAATGTGGTGTGCGCTCTTGGCATGTACACCTAAGCAATTTTACATTGAAGTGCTTAGGCGTTTATGGGAAAGCATCATGAATAAACATCCGGACAAGTGGTGCACCCAGAACTGGATCTTGCACCATGGCAAAGCACCAGATCTTGCTCCTTGTGACTTCTTTTTTTTCCCAAAATTAAAAATGAGACTGAAGGGGAAAAGATTCACCACCATGAAACATGATGACAAAAGATGACTACAAGTCACAAGTGTATTATAAGGTACCTTGTAGGGAATTAAAGGAGAATGCTGTATGTTTTATAACACTATTTTTTTTTTTTTAATTCCAGGAATTTTTGGGTCCCCCCCTCGTATAGATGCAGTTTTCTTCAAATCCAAGTCATTAGGCAAAATCAGGCAGAGGTCAATCAATTGGACAAACAGAACACTGCAGGCAAAACTGAATCAGAGACAAATCTTCTAACAAATCAGGAAATCACAAAACACACACAAAAAAAGTTCTGAATTAGAACAAAGAAAGCATGAACCTCGAAAAGTGCAATAGAGTTTAACTGGTTTAAGTGGGCAGAGTTCATGGAAGCTAAACAGGAAAAAGGTGAGCTAGTGTTCAGGTGAGTGTTAATGTCAACTGGATTAGGAACAGCAGCAGTGGCTCCTGGCTTGGTGAAGAAATCAGATGTGACACTAATAATAATAATAATAATAATAATAATAATAATAATAATAATGGTATAGCAATGTGTGAACAAACTTCCTGTTTTGTTTATCTTGTTTTCAGAGTCCTATTACCTACGCTGAGGTCACATGACGGCAATATCATGAGAACGTCCCAAAATTCGAGGAAAACACTGCAGCTCTTCTTGACAAACCAGTGTGATGTTAGTTTTGAAGGATTTTTTTTTTTTTACCATAAATTACTGCAGCACTTAGTATAAACTCAGATTTTCCTTGTCTTGTTCTTTTACCAAATGTAGTGCATATTCCTATTTTTATAAAGATGACCAATTTGTATCAGCGTCCTTACAGCATCAGGAAGTAATGTTGCAAAGCGACAGTATGTGTAGTGAATTTTTGCTGTCTTACATTTTGACATCAGTATATGTGTTAATAGGTTGTGTGTAACATTACATCTGTGAATTATTTTACGACTGTATGATCCATGGATTAATTTCACTGTCCATAAATAGATGAGTTAATCAGTGTTGTACATAAGCAAACCATTGTCTGAGCAATACTTAAATTCTTTTCAATCTGTCCATTGTGGGCTGTTGTTATTTGTCACGTTATTAGTGTTCGTGATGACTGATAAAATGTTTTGTTGTTGATTGTCTTTAAACAAATGTTACATAAGGAATAAAACATGATGGGATGTGTTGTTATAGGAAAATAATCAATGAAAGGGGGTGCGATGTGACTCATTGTGAAGCAGTTAGTCACTGTTAACACCAAGTTTTCCAAACAAAGTGGGTCTTAAAGTGTTTTATTCCTTTTATACTACAGCAGATTGCCAATTATAATTTTTTTTATTAATTAATGTACAACACATCATACTTTTTATCTGTTCATAGCTAAATTTAATGTTATGGGATGTCCGTGAAATTAGTTAGTTCCTGTTATCATTTATGTTATAGCAGATATAAACATATATTCATTCACCAGCCTCTTTTTTTCATTTCTTTTGAAATTAGTACGAGTATTAAACAACTAATAAAGACTAGTTAAAAAGCTCAAATCCAACCAGCCTGAAGACTTTCCCATGTTGGAAAACTTAAGGTTACAGCTTTATGTCTGACTGTTACAAAGCGCTGGCACTGACGACTCCTTCCAAAAATACTAACACATGTTTTTATACACTTGTTTTTTTTTGTTTTTTTTTTACAATCTGTTTATGTGGAGCATCTGTCATACAAATCCCTGTACTGTAGAAATTATACCGTATTATAAAAAGTGTGTTAATATAAACCTTGCAGCCAGAATTACTGTCAAAGCTGCTGATATAGAAAATCAATCAACATCTTCTGACCAATCAGAACTGAGAATTTGACAGCGCTACGGTATAAAGATACTGTATTCTATTATAACTTATAAGGGTTGTGGGTTTCCACCATCTGTTTAGCAGTGTGTTAAAAGTTGTGAACACAACTAAGTAACATTATTGTACAGATTTTTTTTTTTTTGGCAGGCTGTGTAAGAGAAATGATAAGCGGCAGCTAAGATTGATTTTGGTGTCATCTTTAGAGACAGCGGCTCAGCCAGGGCTGGCACATTTAATTGACTGGAGATTAAAGAACTCACAAAAGATTAGACACGCTCAGATTTTGAACACATGGTCCAGTCACTGTGAACTGTGTGTGTGTGTGTGTGTGTGTGTGTGTGTGTGTGTGCGCATGTGCGTGTGTATGTTTACGTCCTTCCTGTGCTCCACATAAACACAGGACGACATTATTTTATCAGCTGAGCCTTGTCAGACAATCTGCAGTTTACCGTTAAATGATATCTTTACCTTAGAGAGAGATCTTACTGAGACAAAGCTGTTTATCATCATTCTTAATCCCTGATGTGTCACATTCACATCCTGCAAGGCCAGAGCATGGTTTATTGCTCATCTGAGTCTAATATGTCTATGTTTCATGTTGGAGTTAGAGATTAGACTTAAAATACATTAGTCAGAAATCTTTTCAGGGGACAATAGCATTTGAACAGACCATGTTAAAAATAGGGACATCTATAATCAATATCCTAAAACAGGTAAAGTGGGTCAAAAAAAAACAAACAAAATAGAACAACAACCAGGAAGCACACTCTGTTCTCAGAAACTATATTTAGGCCCAATACATAC
>JANDJT010000071.1:7975975-7997752 GCA_024331685.1 Stegophilus panzeri | reverse complement strand
ATATATTGCAGAATGTGTGCATTTCATTTAATTTGATCATGTGTCTTATATTAAGGTTTTTTAACATGACTTAAATCAAGACAAAATCAATTCATTAAAGAATTATGCAAATCTTAAACATAAATCTTACCACTCTAATATATTATAATCAATTAGTTCATGCAGATTCCACATATTTATATTGATTTATATTTGTTTAATAAATAAAGTATGAATTTTGTTTATATGCTGGTAATGAAAACTGATCATTTCATTGTATGAAGTTAATATAAAGTTAGTGTTCCTACTTGAACACCATTGTAGGACGTTGTGTCAGTTTAGAAATGTTAGAATGCATGGAATAATATTTTGATAGTTGTTTTTTAATTTTCTTTTATTATTTTTATTATAGTCTCATTGACCAAGGAACTGTGTGTATTCCCATAATGCATTGTGTGTGTAGAAATGACAGTTACTTGGACTACAGCATTCAAATGATTGTGTAATGAACATCCTATGATGTCAGATTTGGCTGTTCGAGCTGATATAGAGTGTTGGTGATATAGAGTGACAAGTTGCTCATGTTGCTTGTACTCTGTTGTGGATGTGTAGTGACTGCTAAATTGTTGTTGCTTGTGAGAGTATACAGTCCAATTCAACTAAATAGTAGCTTTATATAGAAGCTAACTAATAAAAGACAAATGAAATAATGCATTTAATCATTGTAAAAATAGGTTGTTTGATTTACATTAAGTAGTACATTAAATACACAGTTAGTACAAGTATACTAGCTGTGCACACTCATCAGTGGCACCAATGGGCTCTATGCTTTATTTTTCTTTATAATGTTTCTACACATTTAATGAGAGGTCATATATGACAGGTTAAGATGAAACCACTTTTCTGTGGATCAAACAGTAAATAGGAACTAATTGCAGCTTAATTGCAGCAAATTAAAGTTGTAAGTGGAGAATTAAAGAAACATTGGACCACACACACCATAAGATTGGTCCTAGGAATAGTTTGAGCCAGCCATTTCAGTTTGTTGTTTTTCCATGTCATACCTAATTTGTGTAGACATGAGAAAATCTCAGTTCAAATGGTCACTTATCACACTTTTGTTTCATTTCTTGTCACTGAAATCACAGCTCAATGTTGTGCACAAACATAGAAAATGAATGACTGCCTGACACTTTATCGCTTTTTAATGTGAACGTAGGGTCAGATTTAACACCTTATCAGTTGAACTCACTCATCAACTCATCCCAAGTAAGATTTGCAGCTTGGGCACACTTAATAAACATGAAAAAAAAAACAATAATCAGAATGGATTCTATGCATTCTAGTGATACAACTTTACAGACATGTACAGTACTAGAAAAAAAACACTGGACATATTCTCTATAGTACTGCCTAGATTAGATTCCCTTACTACTGTATATCCTGTCAATTTACCACACTCTATGTGAAATATGTGTGTATGTATTTTTGTGATTTTCATGACAGATATTTATGTGTATGTTGTGTGATAGACTTCAGTATGCCAGAGGACTGGATTCATGTTTTCTGTTACCATGTTTATGTTTTGAAGAGTATGAACTCTTACAGGCCAGCAATGAGATTTTCCTACTGAATTCATAAATAAATTATATTTCATGTCAGAATCTATTTCATGTTTCTGTGTTTACACCAAATTGCTTTTTTGCTATCTATAACTAGTTTTTGCATGTCTCCTTAGATTTTTGGAGGGTCCCCCTCAACCACTCAAAACACAAATCAGACAGAAAATAGAAATGTGGAAGAATTACAGTAATTCATCTAGAACAGCAAGCATATTGCTTCATGATTTATTTTTCATATTACATGCATCAAGTGATACAAACTATGCTACAACTCATGACTCATTTATGTTCATACTGCAGTGCCTGCGTTTAAAAAAAATCAACAAAACTCTTTTAACTTGCTGGGATCCTTTGGCAGGTCCAGATTTATTTATTTATTTATTTATTTCTCATATCCAAAAATGTCCTATTACTGTAACTGTAGTTATGCAATAATTCAAAGTAGATACTAATAATTGTATTATAAGTTAAGAAACAACATACATGTAAAAAATATATTTTAATGGTTTACATTTACATTGGTTCATATGGTGTTAATCTGAGTGACATAACTGACATTTAAATTATTGCATAATAAAATTAACTATAGTGTTATATCTTATTGACCATTACAAAGCACTGACAGTGAGACTTCTAATGTTTTCCTTTGTTAAATACAGTATAACATATTTTTATTCCACATATTATTAACATTAGATTATATTAGATTGTCTGCCATACAAAAATGAGTCCCAGTGAATGAGGTGTTACCATAGAAACAGTAACATACATTATATGGCCAAACGTTTGTGGACACCTTACCATCACACTCAGATGTGCTTGTTGAACATCCCATTCCAGATTTAGCCCCAACTTTGCTGTTATAATAACCTCCACTCTTCTGGGAAGACTTTCCTTTCGATTTTGGAGTGTGGCTGTGGGGATAAGTGTTCATTCAGCCATAAGAGCATTAGTGTGGTACTGATGTCGGGCTAGGAGGTCTGGGATGCAATCAGTGTGCCAGTTCATCCCAAAGGTGTTAAGTGGGGTTGAGGTCAGGGCTCTGTGCAGGACATTCAAGTTCTTCCACTCCAATCTTAGCAAACCATGTATTCATAGAGCTCACTTTGTGCACGGAGCATTCTCATACTGGAACACGTTTGGTTCTCCATTTATGTGTTTCCATCTTTGTGGCAACAGTTTGGGGAAGAACCACATATGGGTGTGAGGTGTCCACATACTTTTGGCCATGTAGTGTATTAGAAGAAGCACATATTGTTAGAGTTGCTGTTGTAGAAAATGATTCAACACCTTCTGACCAGTCAGATTATGGTCTTCTGATCAGATTCAGTCTTGCAAGCCAGACTTCTAAAATTTTCTAATGACTCTGGAAAATTTGTCAAATACAATTAGTCAAGAGCCTCTTCCTCTCACAGAAAGAGATTGTTTGGCTGACATGCTACAACCACAGACCATTTCATGTAGCCTGTCAGCAAACTACAAGGATATCTCTTTTATTCACAAACTTTGGTGTGACCTTTTTTTTTTTTTCAATCCAGTGACTTTGGTCTGAAATGTTTATTGTGTTGCCTTGTTCAAGAATTTTTTACTGAAAACTAGTGCATGGAAGAGCTGATAGTGAATAAGATTGCAACCTTCAACAACCTAAAACATGTGGCCAAAAATTTGGACAAAATATATCACACACTAAGTAGCATGAGTCTGAGACTGTAACATATTGATAGAGGTCAGATGTGTTTAGCATTCATGAGCCCTGTGCCAGTTAGCTAGTTAGCTGATTAGCATGCAGACTATTAGTTAGTTGAATCTGCCTGCATTTACTATGTCCTGAAAGAGAAATAAATCTGTTTAGGGTTGTAGCCCTAATCTACAAAGTACTAATTAGCTAGAAGGTTACTAGTTAGATACCCAGCAGTGTAAATTCTGTATATCATGCTCTTATTCTCATTCCTCGTTGTGTCACAGATTTGTGTACACGATTCACTATTTGTCGATGGCTCTGCTCTGGAGACTCAAAGTAAAATGAGGAACCTTGGAGTCATTTTTGATGCCAGTCTTAAATTTGATTCTTTTATACAGAGCACTATCAAGGCATCCTTTTTTTTTACCCCAGAAATATAGCAATATTGTGCCCTATGCTAGAGTTCTCTGTAGCTGATAAACTCATTAGTTGTCTCGGATAGATTACTGTAAAGCCCTTTTAACCATAGTTTCTAAATCCACACTTAATAAGCTCCAATATGAACAAAACTCTGTCGCCAGGATCCTGACTGGGACCAGGACATGCAATCATATGAGTCCTGTTCTGGAGTCCTCACACTGGCTCCCAGTCAGGTTCCGCGTTGATTTTAAACTGATGATGCTGACATACAAGGCATTACATGGCTTGACTCCTCATTATTTATCTACATTGCTAATCCCTTACACCCCAAATCGCAGACCGCGCTCCTCACAGTCTAATTTGTTGACTGTTCCACAAACCCGCTGGGTGACAGGGCTTTTTCTGTCTTTGCTCCTATCCTTTGGAACTCTCTTCCTCTTGAACTTAGAGAAGCTCAGACCTATGACATTTTTAAAGCTCAGCTCAAGACATACTTTTTTTAAATTAGCGTTTGCTTGTTGATGTTAATTTTTGGTTTTTTTTATTTTTTATTTATTTCTTGTGCTATGTACTGCTTATTTTGTGTACAGCGCTTTCAGAAAAATAAAGTTGTTTATTATTATTATTATTATTATTATTATTATTATTATTATTATTATTATTATTATTATTCCCAAATGTCATGTCCTATTAATACATTTTCATGAGCATGACCTCACAGGTTGACTTCTAATAAGGACTCTAACAAGAATCTGATGACTCACATGCATGCTGTTTTTAAATAAAGAGCATAATTTGAGGCACAGTATGTGTAGTGTTACCTAGGAAGTGTGCTGCCAGATCAGTTGTGGAATTTATCATTGCATCAAACAATTTCAGTGGAGCTGTGAAGGAGAAATGCTGCTCTTGTATGGATGAATGAATTAATGGAATTGAAAGCCTTCTAATTTCCAAAAGGAAGAATTGATAAAATGCCTATTTGACTCCATGTTGTTGTCATTAAGCTACCTCACATTTATACCTATTCACACTTTATGTAAATTTAATTTACATTCAACATTCATTATTTATACTCATAGGTTGCTTTGGTGGTATTGAATCACTCATTTCTCTTTTCATTTACCCTTTTAATAGTATACGGAATGTTTACTGGTTGTCATATTTAAAAAGCTCCATGCGAGCTTTTGAGAGTCCAACGCTGATATAATATTTAACCTTGCCTAAAAAAAGAAATAAAAAGAACTTGGTCGCATTTGCAACTAGGATATAGTTAACAGTATGAAGTAATAATCTAAAATTGCCACACAGATTAACAATCAATTTGCATGGATCTGTGTGCATGGAAGCTTTTAACAAAATGAGAAATGTGTATTGCACTAAACTTTGTTATGATTGTACAAAAGCAGTGCTCTTTTATTGCCTTACTACAGTTACCATGGTAACAATGGGGATAAGGGTTTACTAGCCCAAAAGGAACAATGGGATGAGGTCAGATTTAAAGCTATAACCTTGTATGTGTGTGTTTCTGTGCATCTCTCTCTCTCTCTCTCTCTCTCTCTCTCTCTCTATCTGTGTCTCTGTCTGTGTGTGTGTGTGTGTGTGTGTGTGTGTGTGTGTGTGTGTGTGTGTGCGCGTGTGTGTGTGTGCGTTTAGTGGTTAGCACGTTCGCCTCACACCTCCAGGGTTGGGGGTTCAATTCCTACCGTGGCCCTGTGTGTGTGGAGTTTGCATGTTCTCCCCGTGATGCGGGGGTTTCCACTGGGTACTCCAATTTCCTCCCCTAGTCCAAAGACATGCATGGTAGGCGGATTGGCGTTTCCAAAGTGTCCGTGGTGTATGAATGGGTGTATGAATCACTGCGCCCGGGTCCATCTTCAGTCGTCTTGACTCAGTCTTGCCACTGGATCATGGTGGTCACTGGGAAGTGAGAGTGAGGCCGATGCTGCGCAAGTCTTCCTCACTTCAATCCAATTCACAGGCAAGTCGAGTTCCAGTTTGTGTTCTCCATAATGGAGGCAGAAATGGAAACTTTGGTCTTCGTCGAAATCGACGGACGAACTCCTGTGTGCACGTATGCACATGTATTTATATCTTGATGGATACTAAATGACCCTACAAGGTTAGGATTATCTGACAATTTTCACCTTATGAGGACATTTGGCTGGTCCCTACTAGGAAACCTCTTGTTTATTTGTGTCATGAAATAGGAGGCTGAGACAGATGCAGTTGCAGTTGAGTGTTCTTTAATTGGAAGACAGGCAGACAAACGAAAAACATTATGTAAGATCAAAGTCAAAAACAGACTTAGGTCACACGAGGCACAAATAGAGTGAACAGGGCTAAGGCAAAAACAAGAAAACCAAGAAGCTAGCAAAAGTCAAACCTGAAACAATGAACACAGAATTATAAGGCTTGGTAAAGTCAGATGCAACAAACAAACTGAGATTTTCCTTTTTTTGTGTGTGTTTGTCAAAGTCCAATATCTAGTGCCGGTGGTGATCAGTGACAGGTTTGCATGCTTTATAAATCAGGTGACTGTGAGCATGATAATGTGCATGTCTCTTGGGATGTGTGGTCTGTGGCGGCCATGACTGTAGGCTGCGGTGTGTTCTGGAGTTTGCTGACTGTTATGGCCTGAAAATTTGTTTGTTTGTTTGTTTGCTTGTTTGTTTGTTTGAACATGGAGCTTTAATAAAAAAAATACTAGAGAATTATTAAGACAAGTGTGTGCTTGTGTGTGTGTGTGTGTGTGTGTGTGTGTGTGTGTGTTTATGAATTCAGAATTCTGTACCTTTATATTTATTCATACTTAGTTTTTATCCAACTGAAGCAGAATCCAATCCCAGCCTGCAGTTGAGATTAACATAAGGGTTTTTGCTCAAATTCCAAAAGCAGCTCTTTGACTTAATCTCATACAAAATTCATATAATATAGTGTAATAATAAATCTGAGACTGTACCAGTGAATCAGGGTGTGCCACAGGGGTCAGTGTTGGGCCCCACTCTATTCAGCATTTATATGCTTCCCCTCGGGCAGATTATTGGGAAGTATGGCCTTGGTTATCACTGCTATGCTTATGATACACAAATCTACATCAGCACTGGCCCTGATATTAACTGCATTTTAACTGTGCTGATGGAGTGTCTGCAAGAAATTAATACCTGGATGCAGCACAATTTTCTGAAGCTGAACTGTTCCAAAACTAAGCTCATGCTCATTGGTACGCTGGCTGCTACCTGTAAAGTTGACCTAAATCTCAAATTGATGGTTGACAACAGTCTTGTGCTTACCTCCTCTCAAGTACGGAACCTGGGTGTCATCTTTGATGCCCAGTTGACATTTGTTGTACACCTTAATAATATTTCTAAAACAGCATTTTACCACCTTAGAAATATTGCCTGACTTGGGCCCTTCCACTCTCTGGCTGATACTGAAAGGCTTATCCATGCCTTTATCACCTCAAGGCTGGATTACTGCAATGCCCTCTTTTCTGGCCTACCAGCGAAAAAAAACAACAACCAATATATAGGCTTCAGTATATTCAGAACTGTGCTGCTCATGTTCTAACACATACCTCACCATGTCAACACATTACACCCATGCTCTTGCAGTTGCACTGGCTTCCCATCCATGCCCGTATTGATTTTAAAACTCTCAGTTTAACATATAAAGCAGTCCATGGTATTGCACCAGAGTATCTTTGCAGTCTTGTTGCACCCTACACTCCCTCCAGTTCTCTTTGTTCTGCCAATTCACTTGCACTTCAGCAGCCCTCCTGCAAACTTAAATCTATGGGGGGGAAGAGGTTTCTCTTTCAGAGGCCCTAAGCTATGGAATGCTCTTCCTTTTACTATTAGAAATTCCCCAACCTTGGATTGTTTTAAGAAGTTACTTAAGACTCATTTATTTAAGGTAGTTTTTTTAGTATTTATTAATATTAGTTTTATCTGTGGTTGCTGCTGTATGTTGTAATTTTCTGTTTAGCCTTTTGTTGCCTTTTGTCATACCAAATTTGTTGGTATGGTGGTTGCTGTTGTATGTTATGTGTTTATTCAAAAAGCACATTATAAATAAAATTTCTTATTATTATTATAAGAATTTTAACATGCGCTGGGAACTGTGGCTGCATTTCATTTCAGGTATGAACACTAAACCCTCTCTTAACCTTAAGCTCAACCTTTGTATCTTTTCATTTGTTTACATTTTAACTCACTACTTTCTAGCGACAACATTTGAATACTAAGGTACCACTACCCATAAATTTAGAATATATTCCATAATAAAGAAAGTAATCATTAAAAAAATCTGTCATATGATAATTAGATAAAAGAAACTTTATTTATAATAATACTGACTGTATGTCAAATTAGTTATCTAGTTTTGCATGGAGAAACAGGTGACATATGACTCAGGTATGGCTGGATAATATTGTATAACGTTCATGTGACTTTATGTAACTTTACTTCTCACAACAAAATGAGAGTATGAGCCAACACTGCCAATTCATAATAATTACAACAATTTGTGTATGAAATCTAACAAAAATTTTAAAATGGCATCCATTATAATATCTATAAAAAGAAATCAAGCTCAGTAATAAGCTGTTTCTCATTTGTCTAAGTCATACAGTATGCTTTGTTTGTAGATTATTTGTGATGCTGTTTCCTCAACTTTTGTCCATAACTGAATCTGAATGGAAAAATCTGATTATAAGATTATTTAATTTTTGCTTAAATGGCTCAAGATGATTCAAAACACATACAGGTGGATGATGATGTAACAGTTAACCTTCAGTGATATATATTTTAGTATATGAACATTGTGAATATTATTTATATTATGGAAAACTTTCCACACAGTTCCAAGTTCCCTGGTTTGATCCTGAGATCGGGTTACTGTGCATAGTTTGGCACGATGCAGTTGATGGCTGAGCATGCAGAACTTCATGCAGGTCACACTTATAAATATTCTATGAGGAGTGTATGTAGGGAAATGTCACAACACAATAAAGGTGAATTCTACATATAATGAATATCTTTATCCTTAAATTGTGCATTTCTGTTTCTTCAGATAGCTCTGAGAAGCTGTGTTTCAATGAGCTAAAAATAGCTCAGGACACTTCCTCGAGCCAAACACTTACATAAAGAGTTTTACATGCCTTAAAGGGTTAGCCTATACAAGGAGACATGTTAAAGTAGATTTTTATCCTACAGCTGTCTGACTGGCTGAGTGCTTCTTTCTTTCACAGTGTGGCACAGATCTTCTGGGCTCTCCTGAGTACCCGAGACAGAGAAGGACATGAAGAGAAAGAGGCAGCGAGAAGAATGAAAGCCTGGTCCAGTGAGGCTATCCTATCTGTCTGTCCTCCTGAATCACAGGAGAATCTCACTGCTCCAAATAAAGCCTTTCCAAATGCAGCCTTTCACAATGGATGGATTTCTATGGAAATAAATGGAAAGCTCCAGAGGCTAGCTCTTACTCTGTAGCATTACTTCCTCTGTTATTGATTAAAGCAAGGAAGAACTAGTGCTCTGTTAATGCTATGTAATGTGCTTTTTTTGAGGATGAAAGAAGTGTTTTTTCTTTCCTTCTTTTTTAACAGATCAGATAGTGTCAGGATGAAACACTCGAACATCATCTATAAACATATGGCAAATCTTCTCTGTCATTCAGTTTATCATCAAACTAGAAAGCTGAATGCTACACTTTCATGGCTTACATATAAACACTATGAAGATCTGGCTACTATGCCAAAAAGTATGTCACTTCTAGAATGGGTATATAATTGTGTATTGGGAAATGTTAAAGGAAAAATGCAACTGTATTTAACTGTATTTTACGCCAAATGTACAGTAGGCGATCACCCAAATCATTCAAGGTTTAAAATTGTAAATGAGCTTTGAGCTACAACATTAATTTAGCTAACATGTAAGGAAAGCTTATAGCGTCCAGTTTAGGATCATATTAACTGTTTGCCTAAATCGTTATATTACTCAACTCTAAACATGCAAGTCTAAACATACAAAATTTGTTTCAGTGCATATGTGGTTTCTGACATTGGTATAGAGTATATAAAAATATATAAAAGGACAACACAGGTAAAAACAGTAACAGCCTGATCTCAGTTTGAAACAAAAGCAGCATTAAACTCAAGTGTGATGTTCATTAGAAGTTATTTGGATAATGGTACATTTCCAGTTGATTGTACTGTATATATATATTTATTATAATAAAAACTATGTATTTCTGTATAAACGATAATACTGAGCAGTTTGCAAAAAAACTAAACTAGTAGCTGAATCCTTTATTTACCTCTTAGCAACATTAGCTTTGTATCTCCATCTGTGTAAAGAACTTTCTTTCTCCAAAGTAAAGAAGCAAAGTTTGGCCACCAAATTCAGGTAAGTGGAAAGGTTTTGTAATTTTTGGCCAAACTGTTCCTTTAAAAAGAAATTCTATTTTTGAAATGTTTAATAAACTCTTCACAAAGTATGTTCAAAGCATTAAGTGAGTGTCAGAATGTAGCCAGGGAGTTTTGCCATAGCCTATCTGATAATATTCCTGATTTCTGTTTTCAGCAGTGAAATTCCCAGCACTCCACTTTCCCTGAGTACTTACACCTGTTCCGTGTCAGGACACACTAAATAGCTTGTATTTGAGAAGTCTTGCTAAAGAAACAAAAACAAACTAACTTAATTTTTTTAATCAAATGAAAAATAAATGCATTTATGTTGAGTGCCTAGATGTGTATCTTGTATATATTCTCAAACAAGTGTAGCTTACTAGAGAAAGACTGCAATTCATCATATGAATACATCAATATCCACAAGATTGATGGCTCAAATGCTTCTATGGTACACTAAATTAAAAAAAAAAAAGTATTTTTCTTCGTGCCTTGTTATTATGCCATTTTAAAAGATGCTTAATATGAGAGACATGTCCTAGAGTATTTCAGATATAAAGCAACTGGCTTGTAATTCACTCACTCATTAAAACAGGCAGAAAATACTTAGCAATTGGGAGCCCCTACAAAAGAACATTGTGTGTGCAATTTTGTTTAAACTAGCATCACACTGCAAAAAAAAGGAATTTCAAGAAAGTAGAAAAAGCCTTGTTTCTGGGGAAATTAGTCATTTTTTTTGTGTAAAAAGAAAAACAATCCTGTCAAGCATATTTTGCATTAGAAAAGTAATCTTATTTTATGAAAATATATCTAACTTTGTCTTAATAAGGTCTTCCAGCTAATATTGAGCAAGATTTAACCAATAGCAAGCTAAAACAATGGTGTGCATGATATGCCAGAAGAGAAACAAGATGTTTTTTCTTATTTTAAGACAAAGACACTTAAATTTTTCAATGAAGCAGATATGTGTCATGGTTATGATGAAATCCACATTACCCATCAGCCCTGGCATGTCACATGACCATGTCATATGTCCCACTGATCACTGACACCTGTTCTGTGTTACTCCTAATAACCACCCCTATAGAAGTTCTAGTTTTTCAGCACCCTACCGTCAAGCTTTTGTTGTTGTCGTGCTCATGTGTTATCACGTGTCCTACAGCCGCTCTCATAGTCTGTGTGTTTTTGCATTGTTACGTTTATGGTTCTTGTTTTCACAGTTCTGGTTGTTTGTTTTAGGTTTTAAGATCCAATAGCATTTTTAGGGACTAGATATTTATGCTATTTTCAAGATTACTTACCAAGGCAGTTTTGCTTATGCCATTACAGATTTTTTTTTTTGCTTGATTTTAGTACACTTTAACAAGATGTAAGTGTCACTTGTTTGTTTCAAGAAAGGCATTTCCACTTTGCAAAGAAGAACAGTTCTTAAGACAAATGCAGGGAACATCTGATGCTGCAGCTGTGGAAGTACAATAAAATTACACAATGTTCTTTTGACCAGAGAAGCAGTGTGCATCAAAAAGTTTGCCTCGGGGTTGTCATTTGGGTTTCATAATGGTTCCCAAATTCAAATTCTATGCGCAATACCATTTTTAAGATTGCAACCTGATTTTAAAACCCTAGCCACCTCGTACTTAAGGAATAATTGGGGTGTGTACATAAGGAATAACACTGGGGTGTGCTGTTATAGGAAAATAATCAAGTATATGTTGGTATGATGCTTTATCACAATGAAGTGGTTTATTTTCCTATAGCAGCACATCCTACACTTGCAATTTTTCATTTATTAAATCAATAACATATGCTTTGAACCATGTATAGTTACATTTAATGTTGCGGACAAGTTAGTGTCTGTTATCATTACATTTTACCAATACAACACCTCTCCCTCTGATTGTGTGTGTGTGTCTTCACCGTTTCCAAAGCTCTCTTATCTAATGCTGAGGAAAAGACCAACTGCCACACAGCAGAGAAGGGTGTATCAGAGGGAAGATCTGAATGGGACTGTCCCAAATGCTTGAATTTATAGCTTTTTACTCTATCTGGCAGCCTGAGCCTGAGCATGGGCTTTAAATAGCTCCACTGTCACTCTTAAAGTCTAGACATGTGCTCTCTGACTCCGGAATTAACTGGCTGATTCATTTCTTAATCTTATATAAGATTTAATCTTAAATGCTGATGCCATAAATAATTTAGGCAGCATATTTATTACACCAAGTGAATGCATTTTCAATGTTAATGTAAAATAAACAGACTTAATTAAAGCTTTAAAACAAGGAATTAATCAAAGCTTTAATCAAACATTCATTTTGTGCTGCATGCTGATCTCATGCATTTTAAAAACGGCTCTCCTGTGGAGATTTGAACCATTAGGAGATGTAGTACATAAATTATCCTCAAGCTGAGCTGCAAGACATGACAATGACATGAAGAATAATAACATAACTATAATAACATTACTGATAAATTGCTCTGCTACATTTATCTACAGTACATTTCAAACAAAGTACTGCATGTTCTTAATATGAAATGGGAAGCAGATGGAGAATCACAGAGATGCCATTAACTCACTGATTGCACTAATTCACATTACAACAACTGTTAACAGAACATTTACACACGTTTAAGCAAACTATTAACACACTGATGCGATGACTTGGTCCGTGTTCACAGCATCAACCATGACATTTCTGTATACAAATAATAATTGCAAGCAAGCAATCAGCAAGACCGATCTAGCTGATATAGCAAGACAAGCTTTACCATCAAGGTTGTACTAATTAAAAACAACCATCTTTCTTGTTTGTGTGGAAAGCTCTTTTTTTCATGGTGATGGAAGAACAGAGCATATAAATAATCAGAGCAATAATAATTAAAAAAATCAAGGATGACAATTTATTTGCATTTATTTGAAATATTCTCAATATTATCAACAATGTTACCACAAAAGTTTGCACAAAAGTGTTTGCTATCATTTAAAAATGAGGTAAAAATGTCCCAAAAAGATTTTGTCCAATAGGGGGCATGGTGGCTTAGTAGTTAGCTCACACATCCGGGGTTGGGGTTCGATTCCCACCTTTGCCCTGTGTGTGTGGAGTTTGCATGTTCTCCTTGTGCTTCGGGGCTGTGGGCTGATTAACATTTCCAAATTCTCTGTATTGTGTGAATGTATGTGCGATTGTGCCCTGGGATGTGTTGGCACCCTGTCCACGGTGTCGTGCCCCAAGTTCCCTAGGATAGACTCTAGGTCCCCCACGACCCTGTGCAGGATAAGTAGTATGGAAAATGGATGGATGGATTTTCTCCAATAGTTTGAATGGAAACTTTAAACAATTGTATGTAACAGGTGTGCAAAATCAATTTTATATAATATTTTTAGCCCAGGGCAGCACAGTATTGCAGTGGGGGAGCTTTGCATGCCTCACAGCACCAGGGACACCAGTTTGATCCTGAGCTCAGGTTGGAATTTTACATGTTCTTGCCATGTCTGTGTGGGTGTCCTCAGATTCTTTGGATTCCTCCCAATGCTACCCTGACAAGGATAAAGCAGTTACTGAATACTTGTAAGTGAGTTTTTGCCCATACTCTTGAACAGTGCAAATAAATTCAGTGTTGACTGTATTTGGAATCTGTTAACTGCATGCTTGCTAAATGCTTTCCTTTCAGCTCTCACTAAAGCATATCCATAATCATTACTATGCAAGCTATCTGTCATGCAGGGTCATGTTTAATGCAGTCTCATATGCATAGCTCTGCTTGGGCTTTAGCGAGGAGCCCGAGAGCAGAGGAACAGCTGATGGATGCATCAGGGGGGCAAAATCCAGATGGCAGATAAGAATAAAGATCTCTGCTCTTCTCCAGCTTTTAATGATCTACCACCCACTTGATATCACAGAGAAAAATAATACATTTCAAGCTTTTTAACATCCAGATCTGGATGACAAAAAGCTTATGATGCAGAAACAATGAACCTGAAGAGTTCTTTCACAAATAAGTAGTATTTATGAAAACTGCAAACTGCATCAGTAACCCAAACGTGCTCCAATTCTTGAAATCTGTCCTTTCAGTAGCTGTCATGTACATAGAGGCAGTGAATACAAGTGCAGACTTTATTTTACGAGAGTGCAAACAAATAACTAAAACAGTGAAAAACCAGAAACACAAACCCAAACCAGAGATACAGGGCAAAACAGGCAGAACATGAGTAAGACTATGGCTTACTAAATTACACAGGAGCACAACAACAGGTGCTGGAACAAAGGAACTTATAGAACAGTGTTAATCAGGGTGAAAACGAGACACAGGTGCATGTGGTGGGAAAAGGGTGACCTGCTGGGGCTCATGAGTGACATAGTCCAGTGCAGAATTTGGCATAAACATGATAACAGCCAGTAGAAGTGCATAAGAAGTAGAATCATACCAGTGTGGAATTCTCTCTTATGTTTCATTAATAATAATAATAATAATAATAATAATAATAATAATAATAATACATTTTACTACTCGTAACAGATTGAGACACCTATGAAGCCCTCCGAAATACTCATTTAAAAATACTCTTAAGGCTAAAGCATATTTGTACTGAACGACGCTCTCATTCCTAAGGCCTATGTATATGTGTTAAATTCCTGATGCCTGAGAATTTTTTGCCACTAAAGACCAAAATTTCATAATTAGCAAAAATCAAAATCACATGCACTTAATTAATCAAATAGAAAATCAGCTGCAATTCCCGTTTCTCCACCCTTTTACATCAAATTCCATACACAGATGTCCTCACACACAGATACACACTTTTGCATGTTTTTACATAAACTGTGTGTAAACTGCACATTTAGACTTGTACACCATATTTTGTACATAATGCAACCTAATTACACCTACAATATAGAATGTGATCATATTAGAATATTACATTTTAGAAGAAATATATCTGATAGAGTTGATACTGAAATGAAACACAAGTAATTGTGGGATATCAAAGATAAACCTTTAAGCAAAAAAAAAAAAAAATCCAAAACATAAAAAACAAAACAAAACAAACAATGTATTTCTATGATGTGTAATTAGATATTTCTCTGATGATCAAACAACTCTGTTGGATCTGAATGGCAAAATAACACCCTTAATATGTAGTAAAGTGTTTCCTGAATGCTGCACAAAAACATTTTAAAACACAATTGCAAGTTGTTGTGAGCTACCTACTGTATTTTAGTATTGTTATGAAGAGTGGATTTATTAGCTAGCTAGCTAGCTAAGCACACATTGCCAGGGTAATGCTACTGTATCTATGTAAGGTGATCTAGCATATCTTGAATTTCAAAATAACCCAGCGCACCTCAGTGCGGCATCCTTCTTGTATCTCTAACTGGACCTAGAACATTCGTCATGATAGCATCTGAGCTGATATCTTCCTGATCTGATCTACAGTTCATCGAGCTGGGAGAGTGACACAGGAAAGATCACGATGCATTTAACACCTGCAGTTAGACCATTCAGGATAATGGACTGGGCCAGTGAACTCTTTCTTTATTTGTCTCCCTCTGTCTCTCTCTCTCTCTCTCTCTCTGTCACACACACACACACACACACACACACGTATACAGATGCAAACACTGCTGTGTGCAGGACCCTGGAATCAGTGCTAATTACCACACATTAGCAGGACTTCACACAGCTGTTAGGAAGGCTGTTAAGTCACACACACACACACACACACACACACACACAAGCGTACACAGACAAACATACACTGCATTGGTGATAATGGCATTCATTGTCTGTAATCCTATAATGCTACATCACTATCAGTTATGCATCAGCTGTCTGGTCAGTGCTGAACAAAACACAAAACAAAATAATGTAGCATCATACAGAGTTAAGCGGTTGTCCACAATGGGCTCATTCCATTAATCTATAGGGAATTGCAGGATATTTGTATCTTTAATTGAATTGTAAGGCTACAAATGGCAATCTTGGTGTTTGAAGTATACTACTTTAGTTGGGCATTAAAGTTACAAAGTGAATGTAGCTAACCAGTAGGGGTTTAAGTGTATACAAATATATTTTTTCAGTATAACCAGACAATGTGTCCTAAACATATACAAATACAGAAAAAATAAGAATATTGTCAGTGCTTTGCTCCAGTAAATTGACCTAAACAATGTTTGTTATCTGATCAAATTTGTGTTCTTCTTCCTGTCTTTTAGTTAAATGGCTTACATTAGTCAGGTACTTTGCTACCATTAACTCTGTGTAAATCAAATCTTTAAAAAGTAACTTACAAATGTGATCAGCTACTGTACATTTGAGGTTTGAGTTCATTTTTCATGAAATGAAAATTAATCCTTAAAGTCAAATTTTGTCCTGGCTGTGAGTGTATGTTCTTTATATGCATCTACTTATAATGCAGTTTGCTCACTCTAACAGCTAATTATGTTGTCTGGTCTTTCCTGATGCCGCCCACACAGTGTTTATTGTATTGTGCTGCATTCGTTTTTGCACTTTCCCCTTAGATGTGTGTACAGAAGCCCTACATTGTCTGGTATCTTGCAGCATGATCACGGAAAACCAGTCTTTCCCGAATATCTGTATGAAGGGAATCGCAATAAAATTAATTTGGGAATATTATTTATCCTTATTAGCTGTCAATAGCACTAAGATGTTTATTGCACAGCATTGATATGGAAATAAATGCACACTTACATTATATTACATAGTGTGTGCAAGAAAATTTGACATTGCCTGTAGAGATAATGTCATCTCTATTGATCTCCACGCTGGACGTCTATCTTCCTTTAGGTCCACTTGATTGCACAACACTTCTCAAAGGCTTGATTTGAACATACAGAAGAGTGACATCGAGGGGCAATGTCACTTTGTTTCACTTTGTAGACAGCTTAGACACTCCTGATTCATTTACTACAAGCCTACAGGGGAAATGGAAGGGTTCTGTATAAATGTGAAATAAGGTTTGTAGTTAAGACAGACTTGGGCAATTTGTCAGGAAGAAACACTGGATAAAAGCAAGTGCACAAGGACTGTTATGGACATTAAATCAAATAAACTAACAAACAGACAGTGTTGGGGAGCAAGTAGCAATGCTAATAACTACTTATCTACTAGCTACTTACATATTTTAGTATCGTGGCAGGAGCTGCGCTATTTTCAAAATAATGTACAGCCTTTTCCTTTTTAACATATCCAATTCAGCATTTTTTTTTAAGTAAACACAATTTGCAAACTTTTAAACCAAGTTCAATACATCTGAGTAGTGTAGAACATGCCGAAACATGTGCACCTCAGCTTTCATGGACCTGTGTAGAGAATAGCAGGAACTCACTAGATACAACTAGGCATTCTTCTAGTGATGGAAACATCCATAGCCAAAATTACTCATATTACTGAGTGTGAAATATTCAGATAACAACAGACACGAGTTTATTTCTAACGTATATTAACCAAAAATAAAAATCCAAAATTTAAGCACCAATTTAAGGGCACAAATAAAGGTTAGTAAGTTACGTTTTTTTTTTTTTTTTAATTATTGATTACTAAGCTGGTTAATTTAAGTATTTGATAAGGAGTGAATACATTAGGTGTAAAGCAGCCTATTTTATATTGAATTATTGCAGTGAAGCAATGAATTATCAAAATAGGTAGTTGTTTGGACAGAGCATGACAGATGAGTTCAAGTTTTTAGCTTAATATTCAGCCAATTTGAAATAACCAGCATTATTATTCATATTGCAGCAAACACTCAAACATGGCTATTTAATTCAGTATTATATGCATTGATGTACTTATGTCCATTAATGTTAACTAGCTAGCTAGATATTTCCAGACATGAACTGAACCAAAGTAAGTAAGGACTGAGTTTATTTTTTTCCACAAGTGATTTACATCCATCCACCCATGCTGTTTTACATCCATCCACCCATTTTCCATACTGCGTATCCTACACAGGGTTTTGGGGAGCCTGGAGCCTATCCCAGGGAACTTGAGGCACAAGGCAGGGGACACCCTGGATGGGGTGCCAACCTATCGAAAGGCACAATCGCACACACACTACAGACAATTTGACACACTACACACACTACAGACAATTTGGAAATGCCAATCAGCCTACAATGCATGACTCTAGACTGGTGGAGAAAACCAGAGTACCTGGAGAAAACCCCCAAAGCATGAGGACAACATGCAAGCCCTGTGCACACAGAGCAGAGGCAAAATTCGAACCACCAACCCCGGAGGTGCAAGGCAAGCATACTAACCACTAAGCCACCGTGTCCCCCCTTATTGTTTTACAATTAAGTAAAATTAACTCATTCTTACCAAGAGTGAAAAAGCTAAATTTCTTTATTACCCTGTTCAATTTTATGTTCATTTTATTTTGCACAAGAAATTTTATTTTGTGCAATAAAATTAAATTGTCAATAATTTTCCCCAGTTTCACAAAGTACCTTCAGTAACTTTTCCTTGTTAGCTTGTAGTGTAGCTGGCTACTTTGTCAAAACAGTAGTTTGGCTGTAAAGTTTGAGCACATTTTACTTCTTCAGGAAGCTGGTTCCAGCCATGGGTGGCATAATAAAAACTGTCTCACCTTGTTTTGAGTGAACCCTTGGTATTTCTAACTGACCTGATCCTAATGATCTGAGCGGCCTATTCGGTTTATATTAAGTGAACATATCTGTAATGTATTTAGGTCCTAGCCTAAATATTTAGGCACTAGGAAAATAAACAATGCCATAGAGAGAACTATTTATCTTTCTTATTTTCATTGCCTGTCTACCATTTTGTCTGTCTGTTTTTCTGTCTTTGTGCTGTAGTTGGAACTGAAGAAGGGCAACTCATTTGTGGTGGCTTTCTTTTTCACTTTTCTCAAATGTATTAGATTCTGATGAAGTACATCCTTCAAAATGCTCAAACTGTTGCATTTTCATGACCTCAGGTAATGAAGTGATCCTCTAAATGGGTCCACTGCATCATGGTTTGGGGGCTGACTCATAATGCAGCCTCTAATAAATCGGCACTTCAAACAAGGGAACAACAAGGGCCCTTGCTTAGGACTGAGCCATGTGATTTGTTAGTATGCTTGCCTTTGCATGCAGATATGAGATAGTGGAGAAGATAGAGATTTTGGACTTGGCTGTGGTTCAGATTATGCACTGATTATATTATGTGCACTAATGTACATATGTACTGTATGTATAGAAGAAAATCTGTTGAAGATGATGAGCCAGAGTGCATCAATATGTAATTTAGAGTCAGATTTAAATGTCAAATTATGGAGAAAATTTTGTTAATATATTATTCAGATTTTAATTTCATACAATGATTTCTCTAACAGCAACAGATATTTATCTCAGCTTTAAATAATACATACTAACATATTGGAAAATGTGAAATGAAAAACTTATGAACGTGACTATGTGAGAGTAAACATACACTCAACTAGCCATTTTATTAGGAACCCCCATACAACTGCTCATTCATGTAATTAAGTCGCAGCCAATCATGTTGCAGCAGCACAGTTAATAAAATCATGTAGACACAGATCAAGAGCTTCAGTTAATGTTCACATCAAACATCAGAATGAGATATCAGTGACTTGGTGCCAGACAGACTGGTTTGAGGATTTTAGAAACTGCTGATCACATGTGATGCACAACAGTCTAGAGTTTACACAGACTGACACGAAAAACAAAACTCATTGAGTGAGCAGCAGTTCTACGGGTGGAAATGCCTTGTTAATGAGTGAAGTCAGAGGAGATTGGACAGACAGGTTTGAGCTGACAGGAAGGCTATGGTAACTCAAATAACCACTCTTCTACAACCGTGATGAGCTGAAAAAAGCATCTCAGAATGCACAGTGTGTGGAACCTTGAGGTGGATTGGCTGCAACAGTAGATGACCACATCAGGTTCTACTCCTGTCAAGAACAAGAATCTGAGGCTGCAGACTCACTGAAACCGGAGAGGTGAAAAATAGAAAAAGACTAGGATTTGTTACTGTTGTTTTGTTACTAGGTTACATCAATGGAAGGGTTAGTAGATATAGAAAGACAAACATGTGTGTGTGTGTGTGTGTGTGTGTGTGTGTGTGTGTGTGTGGGCCACATTTCCTCTGGCTGTATTTTGATCCATCACTGAGCACAGCTGAGGCATCACTGCTAACTGGCCTTCTTTATAATTTCACGTTCCTTTTAATGTTTTTTTTTTTTGTGATATCACTGCCTGAGAAGCAGGCCTACATACCACAAAGCACTTTGAGCTAACAGTTAAAGGAATAATAAAATGTACACATTTTCTCTTTCTTTAGACCTGTACTGGAGCTACAAGGCTAAAAAAAAGAAAAAAGAAATTCTGTCTCACCCAAAATGTGTAAATATCTGCCTTAGTTATTCAGTGATTACATACAAACGGTGATTTAGGATACAGTGTGACTTTACCATCATTAAACTTTATCATTTCAATTAGTCACTAAGCTGAGAGTTATATGGATGATAACGTAGGTCCACTCCGAATAAGTTCATTCATTCATCTTCAGTAAGTGCTTTATCCTTGTCAAGGTTGAGGTGAATCCAGAGCCTAGCCCTGGACGCAAGAATTGAATACCTGCTTAAAAAGTATCAAACCAGGACCCTGAATTATAATGAGAGTGTGCATGAAGGGCCGGCTCAACTGCTCATCTCTCCTCTAATGATATTACTAATGATTTCTGCTTTAGTTCGGACAGCACAACATAATAAGGAAAACTGAGGAATGTCCTCTTGTTGCACCTTTGCCTCCATCTGTTGGATATAAAGTGTATAACATGCTGATGTGTCAACTACAATACAGAATGTTGATCTGTGTATTAAAACAAATTTAAAATTGTCTTCTCTGATGCACATTTAATTGTAATCAGCTTGCAGTAAATCACACATGCTACCAATACATCTTTATTTCATCAGTTATCAAAAAAAAGAGAGAATATTTTAATCAACCAAAATGCATAATTTAAAATTGAGAATAATTAATTGTAGCTTTTAGATAAAAAAAAAAAAAAATAGTTTAAATCTTAACATCCCATTCTCACATTTTTTAAATTATGGTTAATTTCTTAGTTAATTTCTTAGGTAGGAAACTTCTCAGTTTTCCTGAGAGGAAAACTTTTAAACATTTTAACTTTTAAACATTTAAAGTAAAAGCATTATTGTCAGGTTTAGGGATTTTCAAAAAACATGAAAAGCACACACTCAAAAAATTTAATTTTCCAAAAAATAGTAACATCAAACATTATCTAACCAAGTTTTCAAAACCTTCTCCAAACAGATATATAGTAGGATCTAAAAGTCTGAGATGACATTGAAGTGCTGGGATTTTCCTCATGCTTAATCTCTTCTATTGAAGCATGTGTTCAGATGACATGTCAATAGATTTGATGTAAAATTGATCACAGGTTTTTGACAAATGTGTGGAGTCCATGCCATTTCGAGTGCACACTGTCATTAAAGCAAAAAAGGGGACATACAGTTCCCTCCACTAATATTGGCACCCTTGGTAAATATGAGAAAAGAAGGCTGTGAAAAATTTTCTTTATTGTTTAACCTTTTGATCTTTTGTCAAAAAAAATTGACAAAAATACTCTGCATGGATATCAAACAATTGCAAACAAAACACAGGTTT
>JANDJT010000071.1:7961221-7975759 GCA_024331685.1 Stegophilus panzeri | reverse complement strand
CAGTCAGGTTTTCATTTAATATCTGTTGATATTTGATAGAGTCCATGATGCCATGTATCCTAACAAAATGTCCAGGTACTCTGGCAGAAAAACAGCCCCAAAACATTGAAATGCCACCACCATATTTATCCGTGGGCATGAGGTACTTTTCCATATGGCTACTTCTCTGTGTGTGCCAAAACCACCTGAAAACCATTCCAGTAGTGTCTGGCAAACTGAAGAGGCTTGGGTTTGTTTTTGGATGAGAGTAGAAGCTTTTTTCTTGAAACCTTCCAAACAACTTGTGGTGATGTAGGTGACTTCAGATTGTATTTTTGGAGACTTTCTGACCCCAAGACACAACTAACTTCTGCAATTCTCCAGCTGTGATCTTTGGAGATTTTTTGGCCACTCGAACCATTCTCTTCACAGTGCGTTGAGACAATATAGACACACGTCCTCTTCCAGGTTGATTCATAACATTTCCAGTTGACTGAAACTTCTTAATTATTGCCCTGAAGGTGGAAATGGGCATTTTCATTGCTTGTGCTATTTTCTTATAGCCACTTCCCATTTTCTGAAGCTCAACAACCTTTTACCGCACGACTATATTCCTTGGTCTTACCTATTGTTATGAATGACTAAGGGAATTTGGGATATGTGTTTAATCATATTTATACCCCTGTGAAACAGGAAGTCATGGTTGAACAATTTCCTGTTCCTAGTCACCCAGGTGTACTAAAAAATGTAAAATATCAATGGGAATATACTTCAAATATATATATTTTTTATGAAAATATAGGGGTGCCAATAATTTTTGCACACCTAAATTTAACAAAGATATATCTTTTTTTGGGATAAACCTGTATTATGTTTGCAATTGTTTGATATCCATGAGAGCAGAGCATTTTTGTGATTTATTTATTTATTTATTTATTTTTTTTTACAAAAGATCAAAAGGTTAAAAATAAAGACAATTCTTCAGAGCCTTCTTTGCTTATATTTACCAAGGGTGCCAATATTAGTGGGGAGCACTGTATAGCAAATACAAGAAACCCCGAAATCCATGTAAATATTTAAGATTCTACTTTTCACTCAAGTTGGTGTCAATAATATAATTTGTATATATACATATACTGTATTTTGTCTCTTGTCTCTTACTTGCTTTTGGTCTGCAGTTAATTTCAGATAGCCTGAGTGATGTTTTTTTTGGATGCTGTAACAAAGACAGACATATAAAACAACCATTTATCATTAGGATGTCTGAATGCTTTGCTTATACAGTCCCCTGTGAAAGTACTGTAATGGCAAGACCAATTCTTTGGTTTTTGCTACACACTGAAGACATTTGGGTTTGAGATCAGAAGATGAGATAATGAGAATGAGAATATGAGATAATAGATCAGAATTTCAGCTTTCATTTCCTGAGCAAAAAGAAAAAAAGAAAGAAATAACCTTGCCTTACCAATACTTTTGGAAGGGACTGTACATATTATAGAAACACAGAGAAGTACATTTCTTATCACTCCTAAATTGTATTGCTCATATGTCAATTTCTAAAAGCAATATGTACTTATATTCATGTCGGTGGCAGTCTCTAAAACAGTTACAGTTTGACACAAAGCAATCTGCCACATCACGTTACGGTACGCTGGTGTTTTGCTCGGCAATTCACACATTTTCCCCTTGCTAATGTTGCATCATTACCAAACTACACTGGCCTGGGGAGAGATGTAAAAAAAATCTGTTCTCTGTTCCATTCATAATGACTGGAAAACTTCACTTAAGGCTGGTAATTACTGGATACACGATACCTACATAAACTCTTAATGACAATTGATATATGTATAGCTACATAAATAATTATACAGTTCTTGTCATAAAGACTGCTTTTGTCAATTTTTTATGTCAAGTTGACTTGAATCAAGTGGCAGATTTTTGTCAATATGTCAATTTTTGTGTTATGTGTCTTTATAACATTGCTAAATAGTGAAGGATGATGACCTGCCAAAAGTAAACAGAAAAAACAGTCTACAAAACTATGTATCAGATGTTTTGTCAACCTTGTATCAAAAATGGACTAAGGCTATCTTCATTAAACCTTTGCTTTAATGTTTGTGTAACCTTAGATCATTTGCTATGAAGAGATTATGTAAGTGTTATGTAGGCAGATGCACACCAGGCTTAGGTATTACTTCAGCAAATTACAAAACAACTAAATTCAACTAAATTCAAAACAAGGACTAACCAGAGATGGGCACACCCAGCACAACCTCTTTGCCCTTTACATAGACCTATTCATTTCCCTATTAATTTCCTTTTACTGTCTCTGGCCATTACTGCTATTGCTGAAGTGGGGAATGAAAAGTATGTCTATGTAAATAAGAGAAACAATGTAGCCACAGTGTTAAGGCAATGTGAAAAACCCCCATAACAAAACAAAAAACACCAGAAGTATATCTGGGCCATGATAATTTGCTGTTCAGGTAAAAATGTAAGTGTTTCTGGACCGTCATTTTAATCTGATATGGTGTTCTGTCAAAAAGAATGATGTGAATGTGCCTAAACACTTAATGTCATGGTAAGATTATTACTTTTCAACACTAGTCTTTTCAGCTCTAATAAGAATGATGCTTATAACAGCACATGCATTTGTGTTAATGGTAAAAAATAATACTTCTCCCCACATAACATGTATTTATTTCAAGAGCACAAGAAGATCCCAGGCTTGCATTTAAATGTCTTACATTTTTACACAATAATTAATCATCTCAGTGACTAACAGAAATTGGTCTAAAATACTTCCATTTGTGCTCTTTATGAAATGTCAGAAAGAGTTATTTGTCTTAAATTATGTGTTATGACATTTTATAAATGCATTTTTAAAATAACTATATAATTACATGTATAACTATGGACAATATTGGGAAACTGTAACTTGTAGTAAATAACTAAAGTATTCCATCTTTTCTCAAATACACTGCCTTGCAAAAGCATCCCCACAACATGACGCTCCCACCACCATGCTTCAGTGTGAGGATCGTGTTCTCAGGGTGATGAACAGTGTTGGGTTTTAGCCAAATGTAACATTTTAGATAATTCAATTTTGGTCTCATAAGAACAGAGGACTGTTTTCATATGCAGAGTTTTCATGTAGCTTTTTTCAATAATGGCTTTCTTCTCAACACTCTTCCATACAGTATATCCCTGGAGTTTCCAGGCTATGTTTGTCCTGTGAAAAAACAGTCTGAGCTGTGTTAAATGACCAAACCCTGATGTATTTTTTACCAGAACTTTTTGATAACTCCTTTGTGTTCTTTAACAAACCATGGGATCTTCCAGGCACAGGTGTATTTATATTGAAATCTTGTGACACTTTTCACACAGTTAAACTCCATTCAACTAATTATGTGACATTTGATAGCAACTAATTACACCAGAACAAATTTATGAGTTTACATTACTTCGGTGAATACTTTGCAATTTTGCAATTTTGCAAACCTTAGGCAGTGTATAATAGTCACGACTTTGGCAGCTGTTTAAACTAAATATGATGCCAGGACAAAAAATTTACTATGACATTCAGATAATTCATCTCACTCTTATGTTTTCATCTTCCTACTCCAGTTGAAAGATACTTGTAGTATACAGTTTGGCTGTGAATTTTGTATATATATATATATATTTTTTTACATCCCCCTTGCAACTGTGGCTTAATGATTAACACATTTGCCTTACACCTCTGGGGTTCACATTTGATTCCTGCCTCCGCCCTGTGTGCACGAAGTCTGCAGGTTCTTCCCATGCTTTTCCTCCAGGTACTCCAGTTTCCTCCACAAGTCCAAAGACCCTAGTCCCCTGGGATAGGCTCCAGGCTCCCCGCAACCATGTGTTGGATAAGCAGTACAGAAAATGGATGGATGGCTGGACATCTCCCTTGCCTCTGGCTCCCAGTGTCACAAAATTTAATCTGAAATCAACAGGACAATAAAAAATATACCAAATTAACTTTTGTCAAAAAAAAAAAAAAAGTTCTTTAAAGGGAAGAAAACGAAACACCAGAAGTTTTTTCCTTTGACAAAAGGTGAACCCATTTAGTCAATAAGTGCCTGTAATGAGTCTGAAATGGCCCAGGCTTTTGTCAGATGGATAGACAGACGCTTTTTAGATTTCTAACTGTCCTTCAGTCGCTGGTAACAAGCATTTTTAAAAACATGACAAAAAAGTGCTCCACTTAAAGGCCTGTTCTTTTTAAAAGCCCTCCTTTTTAATCTTATGAACATGGAAGGTGAAAATGACCTCCCTAAAAATACGCTTATAACTGCTCTGAATGAAGACATTACCTGAGCATTAAATGTGCTGTACAAGATAAGTTACTTTTCAGAGAGATATTATATTATATTATATTATATTATATTATATTATATTATATTATATTATATTATATAACATTACATTACATTATATTATATTACGTCTATAGTCAGGTCCAAAAGCTTGAGTCCATTACCAGGAACTGGTTTTATTTCATCAGTTAAAAAAAAGCTAAGATATTTTTGTTTAAAACCAACTTATATCACAGTTTGCTAACAGAACTATGAAACAGCCTGTTTATAATCTGAAAGAATTATGGATGATACATTAACACATTAAGGACACACAGTGCACAACACATTAAGGATTAACCTCTAGAAAATGTTATCTATACAGAGCATTCAGATGATTTTTTAAATTTTATTTTACTGCATTTACGGATTTTCATATGTAGGCTTTCTAGCTAAAAAAAAAAAACTACAAAATTGCCACAATTTTATACAGTTTATTCTTATATAATAAGTACCTACAGTAGATTTTGTACTAATTTTGATAACTGATGGAAGTGCGTTTACCTTTTTCTTGTATCATTGTTTGCAGTTTGGCCAGGAGATGTCAGTGTTGTCTGCTCTAAAATCCTCATGTGTGCCAATCAGCCTCAACATGACTTCACATAGTAGAACATTTAGTACAATTCTGTTGAATTTAATTTAAATTAATGAAAAAACTGCAAAACAAGTGCAATGAAGAGGGGTTGTAAGAGTATTGCCACTGCTGAGAGCACAAAAAGCAGTGCCTGAATTTAGCCTAGCATCAATTTCAATAATGTTAGACCAAAATAAGTCAAACTATTTGGGCATAAACATGAAATGACATATTTGCTGGAAAAAAAAGGGAAATGTTTCTAAATGCATTGAAAAATATAATGATAGCTCACTGATATTTTGGGATGTTTTGCAGCTGTTGGTTCATGGGATTTTGTGAAGATTGATATCATCATGGATTCTGGTAATACAGTATGTAAAAAGATATTTTACTCCAAGTTGCCTCTGCGAGGAGGTTATGACTTCACCATGGATGAACATAGAATTTATTTTCATGATTTGTATCTCACTCTATGTAATTCAACTCTAAAATATCTGTAGTTGGAATTGGAAAGGGAAGTCCTTTTTAATATGAAGGAGCTTGAAATGTTGTACATGAAAAGATGGCCTACGGATTCTTATACGCTTCTCCAACCATATTACACAATACAGAAGGAGCCTCTGTGCTGTTATTCTCTCCAGTAGAGTCTGTCGCCAAATAATAATTGCGGGGGTGCTGATCATTTTTAAAGCAGCTTTGTGTGGAAAACAATTGCACTACTTCCGGTATTGTGTAATGGTTGAACAAATATTTTATTAAAATAAAACTGCACAGTGACTGTCATATGTTTAAGCTAAAAATATCAATCATGAAGGGTGCCAATAATTTTGGAGTTGGCCAACATATAGTGTAGAGGCATAGGTAATAATAGTTTCAGTAAATAGATCATGAAATTCAGTGGTTGCATGTATAACAGACAGAAACAGTGTATAGTTTAATAATCAGTATGTACTGTATCTGAGTGGGTGCAAGGAATTTAACAGCTCTGACATAAAAACATGATCTATATTCCATGCCAATCTTTGTTCTCTTCCCACAAACACATCGACTTTGTGCCCACTGCTTTGTGTTACAGACACAGTTTAATAATGTGTCTGGTTTCCTTTGATATATGTCTAATTAAATGAATACATGTTCTCTACTTCTTATATTTGCTTCAGCGTAAATGTTTATTTAAATGTCGACTCTCATCCAACCTAATTTTTAAGAAAAAAAAAATGCCCAGAAGTTTATCTTTTTTGTAAACAAACACACAAATGCACTTGCAAATTGGATGCCAGTCTTCATCTGGAAACATTTATTGATTGGGTGATACTAAGAGAGAATGTAGCAAATATTCCAATGGGTTTGGAGTTTTTGTACTACAACTTGTAATAAAAGAGGAGGAGGAATGAGTGTGGGAACAGAGCGAGAGACAGAGATGCATTGCACAGTTCACTTGGTTTCGCAGCCTAATGCAACTTTCTCTTGAAAGTAGCAAATGCGTCATTGTTCGAAATCTTCCAACTGTATTCCAATTTATTGTTTGAATTTCTCAGAAATATTGAGATGGAATGAAAGACAAAACTTTATTTGATCAGAGCACAATAAAACCCCCAGAACACCCTCAAAACTGATTTCCACACAAGCTCGCCACTGTGTGACTACCGACTCAAAACAATAGAACAATAGAAGGCATCACCTATATTAAGCGAGGTACACAAAGTTTCCAAAGAACCGGGACATTTCCTTCATCAGCTGTGCAAACAAAGTGCTTCTGAGACTGTAAGAGGTGAAACCAGTAGATATTGGAAAAGAGTGAAGATGTAATAGCTGATGTGAAAACATATTCATTCCATATAGCCACCTGAGCACCTATGCATTCATGCAATTATCAAATCAGCCAATCAATTGGCAAAAATGGTGAAAAAATGTGAACTCATTGATTTTGTTTGTGGCATGGTTGTTGGTGCCAGAATGGCTGGTTTTAATATTTAAATAAAAAAATGCTGATCTCCTGGGATTATCACATATAGTCTGTAGAGTTTGCACAAAGTGGTGAGAAAACAAACAAGCAAACAAACAAACAAACAAACAAACAAATATCCGGTGAGCAGTAGTTCTATGGGGTAGATATGCCTGGTTGAGGAGAAAGATCATAGGAGAATGGCCAACCTGGTTTTAGCTGACTGTAAGACTATGGTAGCTTAAATAACCACTCTTTACACCATTGTAAGCAGAAAAGCATCTTGGAATGCCAACATGTCAAACCTTGTCAAAGCTTGAACATGTCAAATCTAGAGGCAGATGGGCTACGCCAGCAGAAAGCCACATCAGGTTCCACTCCTGTCAGCCAAGAACAGGAATCTGAGGCTACAGTGGCCAGAGGAAACTGAAATTGGACATTTGCAGATTGGAAAAACATCACCTGGTATTTTTTCTGATCTTTAACTGTCTACTGGTGATAGCTCTCCAGACCAAAAAATACAGAGTTCAATTCCCAGCACATCCACTGTTTGGTCTTGGAGCAAGACATTTAAAATTGGGGTCATTTTTAGGTCTTCCAGACATTCTACCAGCTATCAGTAAAATATCTGTATAAAGAAAATCTCTAGTCTTTGTGGCACTAACAGTCTCTGTAAACCGAATACTAACAAATCCTAACACTAATATCCATCCAATCAGAACAAGAAGGTGTTTCCATTCCAATCATGTTGCCAGTCAATTCAGAAAGCTCTTGTATTGGATTCGCATTCAGAAGGATTGCATTTGTTAGAATTTTGAATTTTAAAACACAGCTTCAACTTGCTTCAGCTGGAACCACTGACTATTTCTTAACCATCAGCTGATTAACTTGATGAGTGAAGTGGTTCTTGCCTGGCTTGTAATGCACTTTGAATAAAAGTGTCAAGGAACCAACAGAATAATAAAAATAAAGAAATATCTGGAATTCCTATAGGCTTTCTTAAGGTCTTGAAGTATCATGAATCTTGTTTGCAAAGCTCCAGATGGTGGCCTGTTTCTCCATTCCAGCTTTTCTCCTTACAGCTTAAGTAATTTACAGTTTTGTGTGTTTGAAGCTCTTCTTTAGCTAAATCAGGCATGCTAAAACAGGAAAACACTCCAGACCAACAATACTCTTTTCAGACCAGCCATACAATCAGATGTCTTCTGATCGTATTACTTTTAACCACTTTATTGTTTTAAAATTGACTCATTGTCTGAACTAAATGACCTTACATTTCCTCTACATTTGATTGGTGAATCTTGGCAAGGCTCCACAGAGATCATATCTAAAACTAGTTAGGCCATGCCGGATGAAAGAGTGCACTAGAAAGGTCATCATAAACCAATCATGTCGTCTAACACACTTTGAATAGATTTTTTCCATTCGGATTGATTTAACCTGCTTTTGTTCAGCTTGACAATTGATGCATATGCATTGTTGTAATGAATAAATAAATCTGAGACAAGTGAATGTACTTGCATATGAAATTCCCAATCCTGTTGTGACCTCTAATCGAATTGATCTGAGATGCTATCCAGAAATATATTGTAGCATTTTGCAGGGCAACAAAAAGAAGTCAAGCCCTGAAGGAGCCTAATGCATTTACGATGAATGGAAGACGTCCTGTCGAACGAGTCGGGGACACGACGCTCCAAGCAGAAAAATATTAAGACTAATGTTCCCCGGGTCGCCGTCTTGCACATGCCAATAGTGGGAAGCAGAGCCATGCATCGTGGGCCCAATTGAGCCCGGTGGCGTTTTCCCAGATCCAGCGTGAGTCAGACCTCAGTCCTAGGCCCTGCTCCATCACTGCCAGTGTGTAATTAGATCAACACTAACCTCCCCCTCAACAGCAGCTCCCATACATCAGGCCCTTTCACATGGCATTTCCGTCCATTTGGTCCATTAGCGCGGCCAGAGCGGACTGTCTTGCTGTAGTTGGCCACACTGCAATAGATGGATGCATTAGACACTATTACGCCTGCTGGATTGGAGGCCACGATTATAGAGGATTTGCAGGAATGACCGATTATTGGGAGTGAAGTGCTTTTCATCTATATTATGGCTCACTCAGGTTTGAGTGTAAAAAGCAATGGCTCTAAAGATGTGGCTTGTCTTAAATATTTCCATCAATCCAAATGAAATGCTTACATGATGTTTTGTTGAACATCTCCATTTACATTGCACGTAATCCAAGATGAATGCACGAACATCAGAACAACAGTTCTGTTATTGGGCCAAGTGTTTAATACCATCATTTGTATTTTGCCAGGCTGTATAATGCCAGGCTCAGCAAAACATCTTCCAAATGTTACTGAACTGAAGGCAAGAAGAAGTACTGGTATCCTGAAAAGTAAGATAAATGCAGAAGCACTCACCCCCTACTTCTGTTAATCTTGCCTTTTTTATTTATTAATTTAAAAAAAAATTTTTTTATACTTCACCGGCCCATTATTTAGCTGTTAGATTGGTCAGTGTGTTTACAAATTTACACAGCTTATCCTCATCTGTTGTTCAGGTAGAAATTCTGTTCTTAGATGCTTTACTCTAGTCATAAAGTAGCATAGAGGGTTTCTATAAATAGATTATTTGGCTGCATGAAAATGTAGCTAATTCTAATGCTGTTTCTAACTCATCACTTGTTAAGAAATGATTGTCAACTATGAGACATGAGGAAAATGTTACAAATAGTTAAGATCAGGGTAAAAAAACAGCTTTTACTTAACACATAGCTTTCATTTAACGCTTAATTTTTAAACAAACTTATCTAATGACAAAGTTGTACAACCAAGGATGGACTGTTTGGATTTCATTCATTTTCCTGTCAGTTAAGTGGCACAAACTTCAAGAAGGCAAAACCCACATCCCTATACTTAACTTTAACCTAGCTTTCAATACCCAATGAGTCAATGAATTTAACACTATGTTTAAGAACTGCATATAACTGAAACATGCCTTTGAAAACTCTGTCCTGCGTGTACAACTCTGAATAACCCTTAAGTTTGTAGTCTTGAGGTCTGAATACCAATTTCATGTGTGCAATTTCAGTATTAAATCCTCATTATGTGCACTTTACTTGACTCTGAATACATCCTCTAGAGAAGTGAAACACTGAAAATCCAGTGACATGACTCCATAATCCTTTATTGGCATGTACCTATATGGATCCTTGAAAGAAATGTAAAGTTAAATATATGGAAACCACTGACTCCATTGACTCTGTTGCTGTTTTCTAAATGCCTTGTTCTTTTAAAGCTGCTATGTATTGATTAGAGAGTCCATGGGGAGAAAAGAGCCAAATGATCAGAGATTTTAAAAAGTTCAATTAAAAAAAGTTACATTTCCTTTTCATAAATTGATGCCTTACTATTAAAAATGTACCACCCTGGGAAATGATTATCAGAAGTAAATTTTCATTCACGCTTTATACTAAAACTACACTCCAAGTTCAAGAGTTAATTTTTCACTAGTAATGTTGCTGTTTTATAAGCATTAACACCTTCTTAAAGCTGCTACAGATAATGAACAGAAATATCTTGTTTTGTCAGTTTTGTTGTTTATGCCACCACACAGCCAGGAGCAGTGTTTAACAAGAGGCAATACTCAACATCACATATAAAATTTCACACATGGCTGTCTCAGTCTGCAAGAGTAAGGAGTAACAGGGAAACCAATTGAAATTGCAAAAGCAGAAATGTAATGCATTATGAGTTATACTTTTTCATGAAGATTAAAATTACTGACTAAAATAATTTTAAGAGATAGATTACTTTAAAACTATAGTATCAATTAAAAAAAGAATTCACATGTTTTATATTAAAAATATACATTTTTCAACCTTACACCAATCTGTTGACTTGAAAGAGTAGATTCAGATTCAGAGGTGATGATTAGTCATCCTAATACACCATTAAAGGATGACTTGTTGAAAAATTAACATTACACAATTTTACCAAAGCCACAAATTGAGTCAATTAGTCAAAACATTTTTAGTTTTTTACTAGAGGTATATTAGGAGGCCATTTTGAAGAACTTTTCTTTACTGCAATTTGGTATAATTTTGTATAAAACAAGGAGGTTGTTTGAACTGGCAACATAAATAGCCAGTAGGAACTACTATCACTACTGTGTCAATCTCAACTGAAGCAAGTGTATGAAGATTTTGGTTGAGATAGATTTCTATTACATTTTAGTAAATAAATAAGCAGAAACACAAGTGTCTTGGATGGTGGCATATTGGTTAGCAAGTTTGCCTCCCACCTCCGGGGTTCGAATCCAGCCTCCGCCCTGTATGCGTGGAGTTTGCAGATTCTCCCCAAGATTTAGCGGTTTCCTCCGGATACTCCGGTTTCCTCCCCCAATCAAAAGACGTGGTGTAGACTGATTGGCATGTCCAAATTATGACATTGTGCGTGTGTGTGTGATTGTGCCATGCGATGGGTTGGCACACTATCCAGGGTGTCCCCTGTCTTGTGCCCTGGGATAGGCTCCAGGCTCCCTTGCAGTTTGGCTATAGGCACAATAGTTTTTTTTGTTTCTTTTGCTGAACCCTTGGTGTAGATGTTAGCTATATAATTTAAGTTGAATTAAAAAAAAAAAAAAAAACAGACATTGATCGATATGACAGATGCAGTTGAGGTATCTTAGTTGGACAGCCTTAAGTAATGTAACGGCTGTGAAATGCTGCTAATCTAAAATACAAATCTAAAATATGTTTACTTCCTGTTTGCATCATACCAGCTCTAGCTCTGCCATGACCAGTCCTGCTGATCATCATTTTCATGTATATTTATTTGGTAATGTACTTCTAGCTGGTTGATTATCTTTATAAAATGGTGAATGCATTAAAGCTGTACTTTGAATCCATATTCTTTGTGTCTCCTTATACTGTATCTTGTGTTATCTCTCTGGTTTATGTATTTTACTATGAATGCTCTGATACCTTCTGTTTGGTTTGACTTGTACCTACTGTATGCATGTGGATTTTTGGATTAGCCCAAAAAGCTTCAAGTCTATATCATAGGTTCAACTAAATCTAGGCTCTATGTTGTTACACCAATTAATAGATTTAATAGTGAGTAATGACTAATAACATAGTACAGTATATACTATAAGTGTTTATATAACACACTTGGAACCATTTAGATTATATTTCAGAAAAAGGTTTAATTAAATAACAGTATTTTTTATAAAAACTCAGACTCCACAGTATTCCTTCCAAATACCCACTGTGTGTTTTCTGCTCTGTTAAACCCATGACTGCTTTCCTCTCCCTTCTTCTGCTCCTCATCATCTGCGATCTCTTACTTCATTTCCTCTGAACACATCCTCCTAATCCTCATCTCCCTCTATCAGACGCTTCAGCTGAGTCGCTCTCGCTCCAACGCCTTGCTCACATACACAAACTGACCATCCTGTAGTTACCACGGAGACAGGCTCTCACTGCCCCACAGTGTCTCAGCTCCCTAAGGACAGTATTCAGAGTCGGCAGCTTAAGTTCAAAAGTTACATCAATATTTACGCAGGGATATTTCTCGACATTCAGAGTCGGATTATGCAGATGCTTAACTTGGATTTCTGGATGGAGTTTTTCAGTTTTGTCTAGAGTACTGCCTTTAAAGACTCTTTCCTTTAAATCTGGAAAAAAAGAACGAACAAAACCAGGGATAGGAAATGTGGACTGATAAAGCAGGCTCACATTATTCATGCAATCACTAGAAATTTCTCAATATAACAACAGCGTATGGGTTGCACCAGTATTTATTGGCTGCCAGTTTATAAAATAACGCACGATGCAGCATATCCTATTCTTCCTCACATTAAACTAGAAACAGTCTGCTCCTGAGTAGTACAATTGAAAATTGTTTGCCTTATAATCAAGAGTTCATGAGTTTGAATAAGAAAAAGAACTAGAAATAGCCTAATGTTCTGTATCCTCAGTGGCAGAAAGCATAAAATGTTTTCGTGTGCCGACATGGTATTGGACACACTTGGATGTGACAGTGAGTTACACTTGATGTGTGCACATGATGTACTTTTTTCATGTCTTCATTATGCTAGTTTGTGTATTACAATTTATAAATTCACACAGTTAATTAATTCATAATATCATATCTGTATATCTAATATTGCCCTTAAGAAACTGTCAGATAGTCATACTGGATTTAATACTGCTTCTCACTCAAGCCAATATCAGGCAAGAAAAAAATGACTCTGTCCAAGGTAAGAATCACTTGTAACTGAAATACGCCATATTTCCGGCAAACTCCAAGTTCACTTTTCTTGCGTAAATTCTGAATAGCACTTAAGCCCTTACTTATATTACAAATTTCGGTATTAAATCTTCACTATGTACACGCAACACAACTGTGAGCACAGCCCAATAAGTGAATTTCACAATAACATGTAAATTACCTGCTAACTGGGAAAACATTGTCTGAATATAGTTTTGCATTATAATTTTTTTCACTTCTCCCTTGAGAAAATTCCAGTCCAAACTACTTACTGTTTATCAGATCACTGTTGCGTTTGTAAAAAATTTTAGTCCTGTCCAGATACTCATTTGACATTTGCATTTGACAGAACCTATCATGAGCTATGTTAAAACTGCAAACATAAATGGCTCTACACTGTAATGTTGTTCTTCTTTCCACTGCTGTCGTTAGGGGTCGCAACAGCGACTCCATATTGGAAATCAGTTTATGATCTGCATATTTGATTTGGTACAGATTTTTTTTTTTTACGCTGGATGTATTTCCTGATGCAACCCTTCCATTTCATCTGGGCTTGCGACTGGCACTGAGAGTTCATTAGCTTGTGCAACCCCAGTGGCTGGGTTTAGCACCCAACATGGGGCTCAAATCCAAGACCCTGAGATTAAGAATCTCATGCTCTACTGACTGTGCTAGCCAGGCACTGCTCTACACAGTAATATGGTATACTTTAATCTCTGAAACATCCATGGCATTTAATACCAACATTCTGAACAGTATTATTGCACTAAGTAGCATTAACTTAGGTCACCATCTGTCCAACGCAACTGAGTAAGAGTAAGCGTGAAAATAACAGAAAGTAGCCAACTGAGGTCATGTTTAGTGACATTAGATTCATTCATACATCATGAGGAACTTCTTTTTTCTGGTCAGAGCTATGATATGACATTAGATGCAGTGGATAATTTAAAGATTAAAGTAAATCCCTATCATATTGAATTTCAGAAAAATGAAAAACCATAAGCTACAGTGCCCTCCACTAATATTGGCACACTTGTTAAATATGAACAAAGAAGGCTGTGAACAATTATCTTTATTGTTCAACCTTTTGATCTTTTGTTAAAAAAATGCACAAAAATACTCTGTTCACATGGATATCAAACAATTACAAACACATCACAGGTTTACAGAAATAAATATATTTGTTAAATATAGGTGTGCAACAATTATTGGCATCGCTATGAATTCATATGAGAAAATTAGATTTGGAATATATTCAAACACCTAAGTGACTAGGAACAGGAAATTGTTCAACCATGACTTCCTGTTTCACGGGGGTATAAATATGAGGTAACACATAGGCCAAATTCCCTTAGTCATTCATAACAATGGGTAAGACCA
>JANDJT010000071.1:7901611-7931568 GCA_024331685.1 Stegophilus panzeri | reverse complement strand
GAGAGAGAGAGAGAGAGAGAGAGAGAGATAGTAGACTTTTAAGTGACATCTGCACTGTGAACTATTTCTGTAATTCCTACAGTAAAATATTATGTTCCAACCAGTATAATACTTTGCATAAAAAAATGATTGTTTGAGCCTTGTTCAAAGCAAAAATCCTTTGGCTTTGTTGCTCTTGTTTTTATGCATCAAATACCATAATCTTTTCCTGTTATGTTGCTTAGCAACCAAGCTACATTGTGTAGTGGAAGAATTGTTCAATGCAAATGTTATTGATAATAAATTAAATTATTTATTGAACAGTTTGTTTCATGCCATGATAAAATCAGTGTAACAGACACTTTGTCTTTGTGTATTGCTTTATAATATTGCATTAAATCAAATGATATCTTTAACTTTATGTTAAAACTAGGTGCTAAAAGTACTTAGCTGAAGCAATATAGGAATGTATGCTAATGTCTGGCTAATTTTTTATCTGGTAATTGTTGCAATATTTTCTCATATCAAGTTTTGATTAAAAAATAAAAAAAACTTCAAATGTTGTTAGTAAACAAGTTTAAATTGGAGGTAAAGCACTCACCTTATCTGACAGAATACTTCACCTAAATCATGGATGCAGCAGGAAGGCGAGCAGGGAGCTATGCCGGGATTACCACACCGGCTTTTGATTCCGTTCAATTTCCCCAGTGGCTTGACATGGACATTCTGGCTGCCTTTGACAGCTTTGAAAGCTCTATGAATGGATTCTTCCTTCAGTGCCAGTTTTATTTTTGGGAACTTGCTAGACCTCAAGCCTGAAGAGAAGCAGTGGCTGAGGTTCATGTTATCCCAATTCACCGGTCGAGCCCGCCAGTGGGCAGAGTTTCTGTTTGCCACGGGAACCATGGGCCTAGATGCTTCCCGAGTTTGTCTGCCTCATGAGGGTTATTTCTGGGAAAGGGGACTATGCTTTTGATTTAGAAATTTTTTGGGGGAGAGCCAACCTGATGGCCAAACCCATATGGTCATTTATCAGATACTATGAAGAGGCTGATAGGGTGGCTTCCCCTGCCAAGCTCCAGCCAGATGTCAACGTGGCAACCTCATTTCCAGAGCTCCAGCCTGAGACCAATGAGGTGGTCTCCTCTGCAGAGCTCCAGCCTGAGGTCAACATGGGGACCTCATCTCCTGAGCTTCAGCCTGAGACCAATGAGGTGTTCTCCCCTATGAAGCTCCAGCTTGAGGTCAACAAGATGGCCTCCCAAGACCAGTTCACACCTGAGGCCAAGCTCCAGTTTGAGGCCAACGATGAGACCTCCAAATTCCTGTTCCTCAAGCCAGAGGCAGACAGCATGCCCCCCCAAGTCATGCTCCTGTCCGAGGCTGCCGACGCGGCTTCCCAAGCCAAGTTCCTGCCTGAGGCCATTGAGGTGACCTCCCAAGGCTTGTTCCTGCCAGAGACAGATTATGTGGCCTCCCAAGTTCCTGCAAGAGGCCAATGGCATGACCTCCCAAGCCATGCTTATGCCAGAGACTAACATCACGGCTTTCCACGACATGCTCAAGTCAGAGGTCGATGAGATGGCCTACCAAGCCCTGTTCACATCTGAGGCCTACAGAACAACCTCCAATGCCAAGTTCATGCCAGAGGTCAATGAGATGGCCTCACACATCCTGTTCCTGAGAGAGGCCGACAACACAACCTCCAAAGACATATTCATGCCAGAGAATAACATCACAGCTTTCCCTGCCATGCTCAAGCCTGAAGCCGACAAGACAGCCTAATAATACCAGCTCACACCTGAGGTTGATGACGCAGCCTCCCAAGCCTGATCTCTGCCTAAGAACCCCGGCAATCATGTTCAACCACAGCCATCTGACCCCGGAAAGCCTGTCTCCGATCCACCACCTGCTTCCTGCCTGTGTGCCCTATGTCAGCTCCCTGCCTCCTCTAGAAGAAGTCTAGCCCATCTACAATGTCTATAATTTCAAAGAGACCATGAAACTACAACTAAACACTTTGGAGTTTTAGAGTAGCCAATTCTCTAAAAAACTCACACAGACACATGGAGAACATGTGGCTCTCCACACAGACAGTAACCCAAGCTCAGGATCAAACCAAGGACTTAGAGATGTAAGGTTGTACAGTACCTGCTGCACCATTGTGCCACCCAAATATTTTCTGGTCAGATGTTATCATGTGGCAGCACCTTTTCCATAGATATGTATGAAAGATAACATTATATTCAGACTTTTTTTTTTTTTTATAGTTATTGCATAGAGCCGCAGTGATATTGCATTGCCTGTCATGATACTTAAAATGTGTTGGCCAAGCTAAGTCAAGTAATATAGAAAAACAAAAGCCAGATTCCTCAGAGGAGCCGTAAAGCTTGAGGAAAATAAAAACCCGGTGACTGGAGGCCATGATCCAACAGGCAGTGGGATGTTCATAATAGAATGTGTGTGTGGGACTGCGTACATGTGTGAGGTGCAGGAACCGGAGCCAGGCGCTCAGGGCCAGAAGCAACATGAGCATGGCATAATGAGAACGTGTCAACAGGCTGTCAGCTAGCAGTCCAGCAGACACATGCATGCGCGCACACACACACACACACACACACACACACACACACACACGCAAAGACGCTCACACATACACGAACAGGAACCCACAGAGTGATGTGGATCTCACGCTGGAGTGGACATCCAATCAAGAGCTCATGTTTTGCATGATTTCATGCACAAAGCCCCCCTGTCAGGCTACGCTGCAGTCTGAATTGGTCTTGTTCTCTGCAATGCAAATAGACCACTAGTGCACCGAATGATATACTGTGGTTTGTTGCTTTGCACTTTGCAGAGTGGGAAGGACTTCATCACTGTGCACACTGGAATATTTAACAGCTAAGCTGTGTGCCAGCCATTCCTGTTCACTGTTCAAAATGATTGCATTGAACTGAAAGAATCCAACATTGAATCAACATTTAACAACCAATTTATATACAGTATACAGCATACACCTAATATATGCTCTTGGTCAGTATATAACTACTTACTGTAGCCCTTAGTATATTGCCCTACACAATGTATCAACCCCCACCATACCCCAACTTAGGACCACTGTTGAGCAGGAAGTAACTGTGCACAGCAACAAATAAGGCTTCTTCTTCTTCATTAACTGTAAACCTACACAATATACTCATATTGTGAATGTAATAAACTTGTAAATGTACACTACCGGTCAAAAGTTTGGAGACACTTCACTGAAATGTTTCTCATGATCTTAAAAACCTTTTGATCTGAACGTGTATGATTAAATGTTTGAAATCGGTGTTGTAGACAAAAATATATTTGTGACAACATTTCATTTCTTTCATTATAAAAATAAAAATTTTATTTACAAAAAAAAAATATTGAAATGGATGACTCGGAGCTAAATATTCCAAAAAACAGCCAATAAGTGTCCAGCATAGGTGGGAACTCCTTTAATACTGGTTAAAAAGCATCCTCAAGAAATCGGTTGAGAAAATGCCAATAATACATTTCTAGGCAAAAAGGGTGTCTACTTTGATGCTAAAATACAAAATTATTTTCATTTATTTTGGATTTTTTATCACAACATAATTTCCATAGTTCCATTTGTGTTATTCCAGAGTTTTGATGACTTTATTATTATTCTAAAATGTGGAGAAAAAAATAAATAAATTAAGGAACGTTTGACTGGTAGTGTATGCTGTAAGGATGTAACCAAATACAAATACATTATATATTAATTTTCTTATCAGATACATGAATAGGAGGTGCACTATTATTTTTTTGTTGTTTGTTTTGTAATATAGCTTAACAGAATGTTGTACAGGAATGTTTTTACTTTCATGTGGGTATGAGTGAGCAGTCAGCAAAGACATGTATTTACAGTGCTCATTCATTCATTCATCTTTAGTAACTGCTTGGTCCAGGTGAGGTTTAAATTTGACTACTAGTTTGTTTATATTTTGGGAAATAGAACCAGCTAAATTCATTACAAAATGTAGTGGGTAGGCACAAACAAAAATAATAATGCATGAGTGGAATTTTTTAAAAAAAGGTCCTGCAAACAACTCTAGTTGAGAACAATTACAAACGTGAGTGATGTAGCTGAGGTTGAGACGCTGTCAGAGCCAAAAATGTTTGCATGTCAGTAAAGAAAGCAACATATTATGTAAGAGACGCCTTTTAAGAAAAAAAAAAAAAAAACACAGTGAAGGTTGCTGGGTTTTCCTGCAAAAATAAGAAACAAGTTTGACAGACAAAGTCTCCAAAAGAACTGTGTCTGGTTCTGCAAGATGCTCAGTAAAACCTATATAAAATAAAAATATTTGAGCACTAAACAGATACAAATAGTGGCATTGTGTTACACCTCCAGTATGGAGTCAATTAAAGATGCAGTTCATGATGTTTCGAAGTGTTTCTGGGCCTGTAATATATATTTTTTGTAAAGAGTCTTTAAAAGATAATTATACACACTATTTCCATGCATTGGATCATGCTAGTTTCTTTACAATTTTTCAGCCTGGACATTAGCTCCACCAACAGCCAAAGACAATTCTCAGATGTCAGGGTGTCAGTTGGAGGGACAACACATTGTTGTCAGTGTTTGTATTAGTGTTTGTATAAGGTAAACTGCAGTTTACCTTGCAGGCAGCAGATAACTTTAAATATACTGAATTGCCCTTTTAATATTAGTTGCCGCATACTTAATGGTTCATTTCATTTCTATTTTCTCTTGCTATCCTCTGTTATAAATCATTTTGGAGAGATTTCAGGTTTAACAGCATTAAAGTAACCACAAATGCTCATTCTTTGATAATGAAAATGACACATATACAGTATTGTATAGTACAGAGCAACGTTAATTTCACTAGGTGCTTATATCAGGATTTAGATGATAATGTTTTCTAAACTAGGATAGTCAGTCTTGGCACAGTCCTTTTAACCAATACAAACAGCACAAGTCTGTTAAAGCTATATGAAAACGACACCAGAAGAATCCAGGTGGGTCTTAGCTTCTGCATATTTAATGCCGCATAGATTTAAAATGAATTAGGTGGCAAATACACAACTTAGTAAAAATGCATAGGATATAAGAATGGCTTAAATTTTCTGCTATTCAGTTTTATTATCAAATAGTTTTTTACATTGGGCCTTGTAATCAATGTTATTATAATATTATAATAATTAAGATTTTTGATGATTGGGTTTTCACAAAGATATACATGTGCATCACTGAAACATTATATGCAACTGTATGAAAGAAAAAGGGATGGGATATATAGCAAAACATGTTGGTAATAGCAATGCCAACAATGGGAATAGTGTAATGTTACTATTTTATGTAAAAATAAATAAATAAATAAATAAATAAATAAATAAATAAACATTATAGCAACATTTGCCAAATTGGACAAACTCACAACAGGAAACATAATTTTTCTTGTATAAATTATATCCCTAAATTATAGAATATTTGTCAGATGAGCCCTTTAATCATTATTGTTTTTTTGTTTTGTTTTGTTTTTTTAAACTGAGAAAATATTTAATGTCCTTAATCCAACTTATGCACAAAGGAGGAAATACTGAATTCCAGTTCATCAAAATCAAACATCTAGCTAGCGGTCAAGCTACAATGTATTCTTATTTAGAGAGAATTCTTGTAGTGAGAGAACGTGACCCCATCCACTGAAACAAAGGCTCTGGGTTCAGCTGTGTTTGTGTTTATGATTTCTGTCCAGTGATTATGTAAAGATGGACAAAGCCAAACCATATGCAGAAGAATAGCTGGAGCTATGATGTTCAAGTTCATATTGAATGAGGGAATGTCATGAACAGACAGAAGAATTGTGTACAAAATTATGTTACAAAATCTCCTCTTGAAGATTTGCTGATATCTCGTCCACCCACATGGACTATATAGAATCCAAGGACTCTGAGAGCAGAAGGTGGATCTGGTTGTAAAAAAGTGAAATTATTATGAACTGGTTATTAAAAAAAAAGTGTCTGTAGTTGTAACATTGGGTAAAGCACAAAAACTGGGGAGCTTGTCAATGTTGGGACAGAAGGGAAAGAAGACCAAAGACAACACATGAATACAGTACCTTTACAAGCATTGGCAATTTAATGTATTTGTCATGTGAATTTGGCTACGTGATGAGTTTCTGAGCATGTAATTAAATATTTTTTAAAAAATCAGATTATAAAATGACAATAAAGTTCAATTTGAGTTAATTTTATCATTATGTTTTTTTTACAGATCCAATAAATCATCACCTATCTGATAAACTTCCTGACTGACCAACAGGGGGCAGTACGTCGTCACAAAAATTGAGAACCGAGCCTTAATCCCTGCAGCCTTAAAAGCCATCAGAGATGTTTTATATGCTTTAATATTTTCTATTTATCCCAGAGATTGTAATGTTTAAATTGTTTTCCCAACTCAGTGATGTGTATCCTTAATGCAAAATTCATAAAACCTAATAGTCGTGAATAAAGCATCAGGAGCAAAGAGGAAAAACATTTTCTCTGGTGTTAAAGTCACAGCTTGACTTATCTTTCGGTGTAAAAAAGCACTGAATTATGAGGCGACAAGGTTTGTGTCAAATATTACAGAGCTTCATTTCTGTTCCGGCTGGTAAAGCTGTCACTCCTGAGATATTACTTATTTCAGAAACAAACACGGGCTGCAATAAGAGAGACACAATAAATGCACAATCTGATTTGTAACAGAGCCAAGACATGAGGCTTGTGAAAATGGACTCGCATTTCTCAACCTCTTCAGTGTTGTTTATCAATTGCTTTATCAATTCATCATCATTTCTCTGGCATCACATTGTCCATCAGTTGAGACAGAAGCGTTGTTGGATTTATGTCTCTATAAAGTGAATCGTCTGAGAATTTGAACGTTGTGCATAAGGAGCTCGTAAGAGTGATTGAAACACAGCCTGGAGCTTGAATAGGGAGAAATGAATAAAACAAGGACTTAACACGGATGAAACTGTATGAACAATTTACAGTCAGCACGAGTAGTGTTAATGTCATAGAGGTGATGGACCAAAACACAACACACACAGTAGGTTTCAATACAGTTTGTGTAGATATTAAATGGTTCTCTTGAAGATGAGAGGGTTTTATGAGACTTTTTAATAATTTATTTATGAATCATTTCTTTCGGCCGTGAATTAATGGCATTGTGTGAAGCAGCACAGGAATTCAGAGAGTCCCTGGAGACGGAGAGTCCCTCCAATAGGATATCACGAGGGACGAGACTGTGTATCCCACGTCAGATCGACCACAAATGGAGCCACCATTCTGGAAGTCTCTCTCTCTCTCTCTCTCTCTCTCTCTCTCTCTTACTCATATGCTCGCTTTCTTTATCTCTCTCTCCATTAGTCTTTAGAGCCAGTTCCCTTCTCACAGCTATGTAGTTAGGTGCATTAGGTGTTCTCTCTCTCTCTCTCTCTCTCTCTCTCTCTCTCTTTTATCTACTCATAGACGTCTACTCCCTTTCAGTCTGTCTGTTTTCTCATTTCTCTTATAACCTCCCTTATTGCTGTCTTCTTCCTGAGAGTTTCCTCTTCATGCGCAACAACTGGTAGCTTTCCCCCCTTTTCTCCTCCTCCTCTTTTCTCCAGCGCGGAAGGTCCGCTTATCTTCCAGCACCTGTGCTTCGAAGGGTGTTGGAGTGCAAAGTGGGGAGGGTGGGGGGTTCCTGTGGTTTTTGGGCGCAAGCCAAGGAGGCAAGAGGAAGCCACAAGGTTTAGAGCTTCTTTCCGGCGTCATCAGCAGCAGCAGCAGCAGCAGCAGAAGCAGCAGCAGAGGCAGCAGAGACAACAGAAGAGACAGCACATCCCTCAGACTCTCGCTCACTCCGCTGCTCAAGAGGAAGAAGAGAAGCTCGCGGCTTTGTGCTCGCTCTGAGAGCTGCGGAGAAAAGAGAAACAGAGTAATGGGGAGAGACTGACAGGGTAAGATGCTTCTGTGGACTGGGGATCTGAGCCGGTTTTCTTTTCTCCACTTTGCCTTTTGTTCCTTTGTGAAGAGTCCCACTATGGTAGGGTGGTGGTAGGGGGGTCTCGTGCCGGTGGGTATTGTGTGAGCCGACTGCCGCAGATTTGTGTAATCAGGGCGGCGGATTCTTTTTTTTCTGGATTTGTCAGCTGTGTTTACAGTATTAACATATTCATGGGATTCTTGCCCCTTCGATTGAACAGTGATACTTAGCAGCCTGGAGGAACCAGGAGAAGAGGTTTTAGGATTTTCACTTTCATCTTCCATGTATGTCAGTTTGTCTGTTATTTTCCTACAGGTTGTTGTTGGTGTATTTTTTTTTTTTTTTTTTTTTGTGTGTGTGTGTGTGTGTGTGTGTGTGCTCCAAAAATGGAAGGAGAAGACCATGCAGAAATGGAATTGAGTATGGCAAGTTTGATATTTTGATGTTGACACTAAATAAAAACCAATACAGGACAGCTTGGGCACTTGAGTTGATCCTAAGAATCCTCAGCATCTGTTCCTGGCCTGATGAGGCTTGTAGCATGAGGAACCATCAAGGCAGCTGAATTTAGATTTCAGATTAGACAGCACCATTTGAATAATGAGAAAAGGTTGATATTGATAAGCACCATGCGTCTTCCACAGTCTCAATCCTGTTAGCACTAAAAAACAAAAACAGGCAATGGTGAAAGAATGGAGTAATATTTTAGATGTTTGTATGGCCTATTTCCTGTGACAACTTTACCAAAATGATTAGCAGTACTGCATGACGATGCTAGGTGTGACTGCTGGGTGAGAAACATCTTTAAAGCTGCTTGTATGAATCTGCATAGTGTGTATTTGCAATTAAGGGAAAAATGTTATTTTAAAATAAAATCCACATTTTTGTGGATAGAGAGAGGTGTACATCAGCAGATTCCACTAGACTGAAAAAAAAAAGCCCAGTGTTGCTGTCCATCTTTTTCCACTTCCATTTGGGAGCTGGTGCACCCCTCAGAAAATGAGAGTCGTAATAACAGTCATTGTTCCTTTTTTCTGACAGCCGTCATTCCATTTTGCTTTTTTCCCGCAAACGATCTGTAATTTGCCTCCTGCTGCTAATGGATTTTCTGTATGACTCCCTCTCTCTCTCTCTCTCTCTCTCTCTCACTCTCATTCTCTCACTGTCTCTCAGTCTGTGTGTGTGTGTGTGTGTGTGTGTGTGTGTGTGTGTGTGTGTGTGTGTGTGATGAGCATGTTTGACTGGAGGGCTGACGGCGGTTGACTGTTAATGTGGCTGGCAGGAGTTAAGGGCTCAAGGGTGAATGGCAGGAATCAGAGAATTTCGAAGTCATTGAGTGAATTCCTGTGAAACCTGGGCATTTCTCCATCTCTCTATCCACTTGCCATTCTTCATTACTTTTATCCACCCATCCATTTGTTCAACCATCCATCCATCATTCCGTATCACATTGAATACATGTGTAGAATAGGACTAACTCATAATTTGCTCTGCCATTTTCAGCGTCCTTGGATCCTGGCATGTGTATCTCCATGTGGAGTGTCTGTGACCATCTGGATAAACCCACAACTGCTATGATCAGTCTCCAGTTCACCATTCAGGTAAGACTTTCACCTGGTTTTACCTTGCGAGAAGAGCATAAATCACTCCTAGCTCACTCGCCAAAAGAAAAAAAAAAAAACCAAAAACCCCAAAGTGTGTTCATTTCTGTCAACAGATGCAACCTTTGACTGTCTTGCCTTGTGAATAAAAGCCCCATCTTCAATCAATCCCCATAGAGAGAAGGTCTCTGGTGTTGGCCTGTGTGCCACGGTGGATGAATGAGTGACAGGCACTTCCCTCCTCCCTCTTCTTTCTGAGGCTCTCTTCGGTGACGGGTATTCTTGGGTGGATAATACGGATCACGTTGTTATTGCTTAAGAATACGCGTAGTTGAGGAGAGTCATTTTCGACCGTGCCTTCAGGGAGCTGACCTCGGCTTAACCGCTCTCCAGATGTCCTAGCCGAGTGCTGTTGTTAGAGGAGGGGGAAGAAAGAAGGGAAAAGAGTGAACGTTTCTATCGAGGTTCATTTATCAGTGCAGCAGATAATCATTTCCCCAGCGTTTGCATTGATTTCTCTACGGCAAGCCTTCATGTTGTTATTACTCCAGCATTCTAGCAAGTTGTATCAGGAGGCTGGCGTTTCCTGCTTGCTGAGACTTCATCCATATCTGCTGTGCATTTATATTTCTCCCACCATCTCACTATCATCCATCCTGCCAAAGTGATGTTTTATGTAGTGCCATTCAACCACTCCGCATTCTGCATTTTACACAATTTGCTTGGTTTGCTTGGGGGGTGGTGTGTGGAGTGGAGTTGGGTGGTGTGGAGGGGGGGCAGACTGTTTATTCTTTACTCTCTTCAGGGAGCGTTTCAGTGTGCACACGCCTGCTCGCCTCTCTGATGGGAATGCATTTACTGCTTTTTGTTCGTGGGCCTTTAAAGTCTGCGAGATCCCTGAACTTCGCTGAGTGCACACTCAGGCTGATTATGAGAAGGCCTTAAACGAGTCACAAAATGCATATGAAGGCATCATTTAGACAGAAAAAGATACCTTATAGCACAGCATGAGAAACAGCAACACACCATATTCTACTCAAGAAATCTAGGCGCATAGTGTAGTCTATCTAGCATTCTTCACACAGTCCCCTGTGACTGCCTCTGTACAGCTGAAATGTCTTGAACGGCTTTCCTCCTACTGATAAAGAGCCTGTACGCAAAATGATGTGCTCTGTAAAAACACTAATTACATTTTAATGATGCTCGCCAAACGTCTGACGTGTGTTTCTGAAGCCCAGTGAAGCCTGTGCCACATGATAATGACCATCACTTTCCATATAGTCGACCCATTTAAATGCCATCCCATTCATCCTCAAAAGCATAATATATTAACCAAAGAACAGCGATTCATTATGCTCAGTCAAATAATGCGGAAGTGTAGCATCTTACTTATATCAATAGTCCTTACTCGTTATGGATTATAGCATACAGAATCACAGCCTTCATTATAAAAGAAAAAGCTTTTTCATATTTTTTTTTCATTCAGATTAATTATAGTTCACCACTTTTAGATAAAAATTAAATGCAGGTGTTCTGCAAAAGATGGAGATTTAATTCATTAAGCTGTGAAAGACAGTGGAAAGCTGCTGTAGCCTCATTATTCAACATGAAACATAAAGTGGGTAAAGATACACCATATATTTTAAGAAACTCCTTAAAACCAGACACATGTAGTCTGCTAGTCTAATCTTTGTACAGCTAGTGTCTTAACTCAAATATATTTTATTTATTTTAATTATTTTATTTTATTTATTTTAACTCAAAGTTATATCAAATTTAGAAGTATGACTGCACCAAGAAACAGATTTCTAGTTTGTACCTTAAAGGGGTAAGGGATAAAAATTAACATCTTAAAGCAGTGACTATTCATTAATGGCATTTATTCTTAGTTCTCAGAGCGCAAAACTGCAGATAAACCAAAAGTACTAATAACTAAAAATAATAATAAATAAATTTCTAGAAACATCTTTAATCTTTTTTCATAGATTTGTCCATGAGCCAGCTAGTAATAAAAGGCACCCTGAGCACTTAAATAGCTGCTTTGTTAGTGCAGAGCAAAATATAGATTGAAGGCAGAGTTCTCTAGTGAATAATTACCACAGTAAAATGAAGAAAAAAAGAATTTAAATTAATTCTTTTTTGGGGGGTGGCAAAAGCACCACTCTGGTTATTTCCTCTGACGAAATTAAAAGCATTGTTAGAATGTTATTAAGTATTTTGAATGGGGAAGCAGTGAAGTAGAATCAATTGCTCAAAAAGCATTGGAGCACTGTGATTGGAGTATGTTGATGAATTCTTAATACACACGTCGATATTTCTGATAGACTTCTTTTTTACTCAGAGCTAATTGCACTAAAATTGATTGAAAGGACAAATTCTCTATCAGCATACTGCTTATATACAGTGTTCAAGTAGAAATCTCAGTATATACTATATTATACTTCCACTAAAAACAAAGCAGAATTGAGGAGATTGGTATTTAAGTGTGTAAAGGATTCATTTTAAAAGCGAACTGACTATTCAGGGTTACATTTTTAAGTTTCAAATATAAATCTAACTAGAACTTAGCAAAAGTTTCTCTAGGCCTGATGTGGATCTGAGCTGACCCCCTCTGTACAATACCAGTTGTAATTTGGAAACAGGAAAGGGGGGAATTTTAGGAATTATGTCCAACCCATCACATTCAGACATGTGGATAATGGAGAACTAGTCTGGGGAGATTAAGGGTATTAATATATTATTTATATCTTATTTTTCATGTTTTAAACAACATTCATGTTTTCATTGTGGTTTCATTCTTAAAGTCTCTAACATCATACCATTTATTTAGTTAAGTAATAAAATAACATTTGTCTAAAGACTTTTTGTGTAAAGATGCATATTTATCAAATACATTGTGTAAGGACTTGGCATGTACCAACAGTCAATTCAACCATACGTCATGCACAATGTTATTAAAGTGAACGTCCTGGTCACCATTATTTATGGTTAAAAGGATGCCCAATGGAAACTGATTCAGATAAGCATGTACTACAGTGTTGTAATAACATGTTATTGTGATATGAAAATGTGATATCAGCACATGCCTCGTAAAGACAGCATTATATGATTTGTGAATTGTTTCAGTGTTCGCAAAATTATACATTTTTCATGATGCCTTTAAAGAAAACCCATGTTTGCTTTCTCTTTAATAAATGCACAACTTTATGACACATTATCTTCTAGTCCATCTTCTTTTGTCCATCTTTGCCATTTACTATGCTTTGTACTTCTAGTTTCAATGCTAATCCCACTGAATGGACATCATGTATTATTTGCAACTTCATGACCAAATGCAAAGTGTCCAAGAATTCATTATTTAATTGCACACTTTACACATTGCATATTCCAGTGCAGTTAAGACAGCCATTAGTAACTGGTTGACAAATCTCAGAGTTTCAACCTACATGAACTTTGCTCTGTGCTCAGACGTTTTATTCCTGTCATGCACAAGTATCGGCAACAGCTATGTAGCCTCGGTCTCAACTTAATGACACTAGGAGTATAATCTCTTTTTGGGAAGCAAGAGAAGTGGACCCTCTTACTGAGAAAACACAGATCAAGCTTCCCATTCAAAAGCGGTTCATTTTAGTCAAGAGGTAGACAGGCATTGCAAATGTGATGAGGTGCATAAAAAAGGCATCGTTTAAAAGCATTTTCTGTCACTCTCGAACACATTTTCCATGCTACAGTCCAGCACACCTGGACTACAACGAAGTTAAATGCTGTCATGGCTTAAACAGTGCATTAAAAAGGCAGATGGAATAAATGCATTCCAAAAGCAAGCTTGTGTGGCCAAACATGATCTTGCACCTGTTATAGGTACCACAATCAACACATGCTGATTATAGGGAAGTGTGTGTATGTGTTTGTGTGTGTCTGTGTCTGTGTGTGCGCATTTGCTCACAGATGTGTGTGCATTAGTGAGATATATGTGATTTTTAGCTCACAGCAGTCCCACCCCCACACCTCGTTCCCCAGGAGGCCTGTTTTACCACGCGCCGCTTTTAACCCAACCACTCGCTCTCTGGAGGGAAGCTTTGACTGTCAAAAAGAAATAAATAAGGATGAAATAAAACACGACACAGTGTGGTGTTTTAGGAAAATAATCAACAACAGGGTGGTTTGATGCAGCTGACTTAGAGCAGAGTTACTGTTACCAACCTGAAATTGATTATTTTCCTATAACAGCATGTCCTGAGTGTGTTATGTTTTATGCCTCTTATACCACTAGCTATTTGCCTGCAATTACAATTTGAATTAATTAAAGAGTGACACACCCTACTTTTTTATATTTTTTAAGTCACATTCAACATTTGTAGACTATCCAAAGTCCAAACAATTTTATGTCTTTTTTTCTTTTTCTCAAAGAATAAGACAAAATAAATAACCATGTCATATTACAGAGAAGGTAGAAAGCACAAAAATTGTCCCAGGGTGGAAAACTTACTGACAGTTACAAAGCATTGGCCCTGGAGACTCCTCCCATAAATGTTAAATAAACATCCCTGAAAGAAAATGTCTTTAATCTTTAATCAATTTATTATTAGGCTTAGATTATGTGGTGCAAAACCCCTACAAGTCCCTGTGTATGAGCTGTTAGTATAGAACTGATAATGTATTTGAATGAGTACAGTAGTATAAACTTGTAATTTGCCTGCAGACAGAATGACTATTATAGAAAATTAATCAACACCTTCTGGCCAATCAGATTTAGGAATTCAACAGTGCTGTGGTGTAAATAAAGAGAATAAATAGCATGTGGTGTGTGGTGGTATAGGATGTAGAAACTGCATTAGTAGTCATTCATTATTTCTAAACTTGATCATACACCTTGATATGACTCCATATGCAAAGAAATAACTTGCAATGTACTATATTAGTTTTGTCTCAATTTGGCCATTTGCATACTTTTAGTGCATGTATTCAAAGCAGTGTAGAGTGCTGTAAATGCCTGGAAAACATACCCAAACCGCTCAAAAATGAAGCGTAAAACTCTGAACACTTTTTTCTTTGAGTGGCTGGAGCGTGCTCTTTGTAAAGGGTGTGGCATCAGAGACCTCTGCAATTTGAGACTTTCTAAATGGCTAATGGACCAATCGAGAGTGGTGTGTCACCGCAAAGCAAACAGTACTATGCATACACCATGTAGGCCAGATGATGAATATAGTGAGAAATGATAGTCTTGCATTTTAAGACATTATTATCCAAAAAAGGTATGATATAGTACATATTGTGTGATTACATAGATAATGACTCCATTTACATCAAACGCATATACTTTATTACTATATTTAGTTTTTAGACTTTATCACAGACATGCAAAGCATTGGTGCTTGTCCTGTCCTGTGGTCAAGTGGCTGGTTTTCGATTATTTGAATATTCAGAGCCTGCGGGAGATTTTCTATCTCTCTCTCTCTTCTCTCTCTCTCCCTCTCTGTTCTTTGTAAATAAGCTCTGACCTTTTGCTACATAATCATTTCCTGGAGGCTGCACACACACTGCTTGTTTACTCCATCATAAGGATCACCTCCAGACAAGACCTCTTCCTGCTCTTGCATCACTCTGTGCTCTAGCATCCTTCTTTTCTCTACCGCTCTTTCTCTCACTTCCCATACTTGTTTTTTATCCCCCTGTATAAGCCCCCATCTTTCTCCCTATCCATTTGCTCTCCATTTTTCTCTCTATCCATTCCTTTTATTTTCCATCCATCATTCTACCATTACCTGCTGTTGTTCTCCATTCTGTTCTCCTTTCTCTTCCTCCATATCCTTCTTTCCTTATGTCCTCATTCTCTTTTTCTTATGTACCCATCTTTCCTTCTCTCTCTCTCTTTCTTCTACCATCCTTCTCTCTTTCCCTTCTTGGTTTCTTTCCTCTTACTGTTTTTGTTCATTATGATTTTCTCTAAAGATGGTTTGTCATGCTACTTGTTTGGAAGCTTATACCAATATTATAACTGACTAATTAGAGGAGAGACATATAAACGTTAAAAGCAGATTTCCAGCCAAGGGGAAAAGGGAGATAAACTTACTGGAGATCTTTAAATAAAACTTGAGGTAATAATTTTATCTGTGTTGGTCTTGGGTGTGTGTGTTTTAAATACTTGCTTTGTTCCTGGTCAGCCTCATGATTCATCCCCTGGCTGTCGTCATAATGGTGTAGAATGCAGGCATCTTATAGACTGGCCTCACTGGGAAATTGGTAGATTTAGAATCATATGCCAGTTACTTGCATGGGTAGGAGTTAGCTAGATTAGGGGTTTCTTTTGTTTGCTTGCTTTAATTATAAGTGATCGCTATTTCACAAGCAAAAAAGAAAACACCTTCCAAGTATTCCTATAACTCCAAGGACCTGTTTCTTTGGAAAGTGGAAAATGAGACAGGGAAGCCACAGGACAGCTAGACCTTGAAGTTGTGGCTTGATTCCATTTAAAATCTTGTCATAGAGAAGAATAGGGCACTCAGCTGGTGTGGTGTATTGAGGACATTTATCATGCTTCTTGCTCAACACACTTTTCAACATACGTTTCACACCTTGCTCACTATCTCCTTTTCTGAGGATGACAGAAAGCCATCACACTAACTTACAGGAATTAATGGATGGTAATTCAGAAGACAACAAACAATAGGGGACCAAAGGGCTCAAGGTAGAAAGTCCCCAGTTATAGAAAGAGGACTTCCAGCTCTGGGTTCTGGAAGGCCTCCCAGTCTTTACACTTATGTGTAAACTTACATTGTGTACACTTATGTGTAAACTTGTGTAAACTTACATGTGTAAACTTACATCCAGAGCAACTTACATTTTTATCTCATTTTATACAGCTGAGCAGTTGAGGGTTAAGGGCCTTGCTCAAGGGCCCAACAGTGGCAGGTTGGTAGCGCTGGGATTTGAACTCACAACCTTCTAATCAAAAGTCCACTGTCTTAACCACTGAGCTACCACTGCCCAGTCTCACTGAGGCTTCCTTCCCCAGAGCCATAGACAACCCCTTATGTGCAGCTGGTGAGTGAATGTGGACTGTCATCATGCTATAGGTTAAGGAAAATGCTTACAGTATATACTGTCTGCCAGACAACTGCCCCACACCACTTTACAGGGCAGAGATACTTGCCTACACTTGCTTACCTGTTGACCTTATACAAGCCACGATGTAACATGAGACTAAAGTGCCACTTATTGTCCTGAAGTGGACCCTTTCACCAATTATAGCTTTGGTACATCTGGTGTCTTTGAATATACTAACTTGTTGCCTGTGTCACACTTTCTGGCCTTGAGTGGCCACAGACTTGGAAGAGATGGCCGCACCAGCACACACTGCCATAGAAAGATTCTCAAGCCATCTATGGACTTTAGACTTATAAGTTTAGGCCTATAAGTTTTGCTCTTGGGCCTCACCTCTCCTTCTAGAGCCCTGCCACCATATTAGGTGGAGCTTCTGTCTTCCTGCCCATATGGATGCCTCCCCTCCTCACTATGAAGGACTCATTATGTAAGGGACATATACCGTTTTAACAGCTCTCAAGCTCTGTGACCAAGAGAGGAAAGCTCTTTACACAGTTCTTGCTGTCCCTCATGTCTTACTCTTCAACCCTGTCTCCTTCCCTTGCTTCTCTTCCTTTTCCCATTCATCTTCATTTCCTCTCTTGTTCTTCCTCCTCCTCCCTCCATCCCCCTCTTTCTGATCTCACACTCTATCCCTCTCCCTTCTTCTGTTCCAAGTCATACTTTCTACCCCTCTTTCATTCCATTATGATTCTCAGTCCTCATCCTTTCTCCTTGCATTCCTCTCACCTTCTATCCCTCTCTTCCTTCCCTCCTCCTATTAATCTTTATCCCTTTATCCCTCTATTTCTGCTCTTGTACCCCATTTGTCTTACTGCCTTCTCTCACTTATGCTGCTCTGCTCTCTTACTCCATTCCTCTTCTTCTAATTATTCCTTGCTGCTTTTACTCCCCATCCTACTGTCCTGCTTGCCCTCATTCTTTCACTTCCTGCTCTGCCTACCCAACCCACCCTCACTCCATTCCTCTATATCCCATCTTGCTGATGGCACTCCCTGTATGTATCTCCCTCCCATCTTTTTCGCATCTCTTCCCACTCTCCCTGCCAATCCCTTTTCCCTTCATCCTTCTCACCTTCTTTCTCTTGCTTTGTATCCTCCTCTCCCTCCAGCCCTTACTCTAGCTTCATCCTTTTTTTTGCAATCCCCCTTTTATTCCACCCCTCTTCTATCTTTCAGCTCTTGCTAACCATTTCTCCCCCTTGTCTTGTCACCCCCTCACTTCTGCCACAGGGGTCAAATCTTTAATTATTCTGTGATAATTAGTCCAACAGGGCATTTTCATCTGCATTGATATATGATGGTTCAGGTTAGGATGCTTGGTGCGCATGAGTAAGAAGTGCGTACAGAGGTAATCGGTATGCAGGCCATCACTCTCCTAGCAGTACCAATGGACACCAACCAGAAAGAGAGTGAGAATAAGCAAATCAATTGTGCACATGGCATGAAATTTCTTATTAACATGTAGCAGACATTCTGGACAATTCAGTTGGTGAAATAATTTAACTGTAAAGGATATGGTTTAATATCACATCATGATAACAGTTCAAATAATTAATTTTCTGTCTATTCTTAAATAAAAAATAAATGTCAACTAAATACAAGTTTTGGAAAATATTGATATCAAACAGTTTTTGTATGTTGACTCATGCTTTTGGACTCTCCCACATTTCAGACATATTAAAATATGCTGATGGTCATCATCAATAACTAAAAAGAGGCTTTCCCTCTTTCTTATCAAACCTTCCTACAATAGATTTTGAGTCTTAAACATCTGATGCAGCTTCAAAGAGGCAGTTCAGTGAACCAATGCTGTTTTATCCTCAGAATGACTGACGCCAGAAGGAATTCCAGTTCAGCTGTTAACACATTTGTGTGCTTAGAGCTGACACATTGACACACATAGCAGTGCGTCTCTGTGTTAAACAAATGGTTCGTTGAGCTGCAACTTGCTTGCAAATCAAATAAAAGCCCTCCATAATCCTGTAAAGGAGGACAAATACTGTTTCAGTTTAGAAGAAGAGATGCCGTCAGTGCTGAATGAGGTTGGATTAAAATTCACTTCAGGAATTAAAGCTGCATTATTTCTAGTTCACTATTTAAATGTAAGCAAATTTGTGACACTGATCATGTTAGTACAAAAGATCAGATTTTCCTTGAGTCCATGCCAGCTTGAGTCATTAACGCAGGAGGGCATACAAAATGTTATGATTTTTAGGGCCAGAGCACCGATGGTGTGAGACCCTATTGGATCGGCTCCTTTTCTTCTTCTGCTTCTTTTTCTTTTCTCAAATGAATCGCATTTAGGAGGGCCTAAACATACCAGAAAACTCACGAAACTTTGCACACACATCAAAGTTTGGTGAAAATTTACATCTGATAGGGATTCCAGAACTGATCGTGGCGATGGCTCAATAGCGCCACCTACAAAATTTCAACAATGTCTGCCTCGCACTGTTTCATCTACATGTGTGAAATTCAGTACACATATGCAACATAGCAATTCTTACTAAAAAGTCTCTTGAACCCATGCCCTAAACTCAACAGGAAGTTGAATTTTTGCTCCGTTTTTCATTGTTTTCCATTTCCAGGCCTCGTACTTTAACAAACTCGTCCTAGAGATTTCATTGGATCGACATCATATTCAGTCAGTCTAATCTAAAGGCCTTAGCAATGTTAAACTGTGAAGGTCTTGAGTTTTTGCTCCATAGCGTGGGCATGGCTGTCTCATAAAGTACTTATAACTCATACATACAATTTCCAATCTGCTCCAAACTTCAAAAGTTTGATAAAAGTCCTAACCTGAAGACATCTACATACCAATATTCAGTTATAGTCATAGCGTCACCTACTGGCAACAGGAAATGGCATGTTTTACACTGTGATTCACTCCTATCAACAATATCCAATCTGCACCAAACTTAAAATATTTGAACACATGTGAATCCTGACCTGGGGACATCTACGTGCCAATATTCAGTTATAGTCATAGCGCCACCTTCTGACAACAGGAAAATATGTCAATATCAATTATATACACTCTAAAAAATGGAATGGCTTTCTCCTGGCAGAGCAGCCTGTGAGAGCCCATTTATCACTGCTTGCAGCTTTAATTCACTCATCTTATTGCTGACAGCATAATTTGTAATACAAGAAAAATATAAATATTTAGTAGTGGTCAGAGAGAAAGAGAGTTTTAGACCCCACTTTAGGTCTTTAGTCTCTAAAGCAGGGTTTCTCAGACATTTTATAGTAAGGATCTTCTTTAACTGTAAAATAAATTAAATTTATTGGAGCCAGAGTTTTTTAAATTTAAAAAAACAAACAAAAACAATCAGTCTTTTTTTGTACTAATCTCCCCAACAGGGTTATTTAAACTGATGAACTAGTGAACTAGCATGAGTAAGTTGTTCTGGATAAGGTTGTCTGCTAAATGCCATACATGTATAAATGTAAATGTTGTGGTTTTTTTCCTTGAACTTTCCACCCATGGAACCCATTTTTATTTAAATGGTCATTAGATTTCAGTCAACATAATTTTTAGGCATAATAACTTTGAAAATGGTGGGCTGTGATTTCCATTACTTTAGCCAAATTCAATCAAAACAAACAAACAAAAAAATAAGCAAGCAACAAAAAAAAAACAAAAAAAAAAACAACCACACAGACCCTTCCCAGATCCCTGGTAGCCCCCAGACTCCATTTTGAGAACCCTGTCTCTAATGTACTCTAAAACACACTGTCTCAACTGAAATTTTTACTGTAACTTTGAATAAGTGAGTGTGATTTTATTGAGTAAGTGGTTGGATTTTTTTAAATGCTAACCCTATGCCTTTAACCCCTTTAACTTTAACCTTCATAACTTTTCATATAAACAGACCATCATACAATGTCATCAAATAGAGTAATCTGATCATGTACTGTATATCCAACTGTTTTGGAGACCTTATGAGAACTGATGCAGAGTGTAAATCAAATCAAAATGCAACATAAAGAGATTAGGCGACTATTTTAAGCCCACAACAAACCAATATTCTCCACCACCAAAAAAAAATTAAAAATCTTAACTGAAGTCAACTTTTCTCAATAAATACTAACATTTGACAATAAACCCCGATAATCACCATGTAAGACTACCATACAATACCAGTAATTTATTATTTAAAGTCGACACAGTCACCCTTATTCAACAAATATGCACAGAACTGAGCACAGATTTGAATGTACAGTTGTGTCTGATTCATGAAAATGTTATACATCAACATCAAAATGAGTGGTGATTTGAGCGCAAATGATGAATCAGCATCAGCTGCATGGAAGCATGCTCCAACACACTAATCCTGTATTTTCCTGTATTTATCATATTCACACACTCATATACTTCTAATTTGCATGAAACACAAGCCTAATTTGTGCAGGTGTGAGCCAATAAAAGGAAACCTTTCAGCAGCCTAACCAAATCTAAGGAAAGACAGAGATATCTAAAATTGAGAGGGGGTAAAAATTAATTTAAATGAAGCTGACTCAGATGTGTTTGGTCCAAAAAGAAAGAAAAACCTTGGAAGTGGAACTGTGTATTTTTTAATATAAAGTTGCTTAAGGCCGTAATTGGGTTGGAAATTTCAGCTTACCTGCAGGCATCTAGGTTTTTATTCATTTTAGAACTCCAATAAGTCAGACTTAACTAAAGTCAGATTTAATTAAAGTTTTATTTATAAATATATGTGAGCCACGTTTCTATTCAACAAAGCAAATTCATATTTCATATAAATAAAACATTAAAAGAAACTAATCAAGCACTGAATATCAGACTGCAATAAAAGTGATGCCCAGTGTGTTTTAGTGTTGATATGAATTAATATCCTCATAAACATGCAATAATGTCTGAACATATTTGAATAGCATGTCTGCCCAAGACTGCATCCAGGTCAACGCTTCATGGTGCCTCTTCAAGGACTAATGAGCTGATAACGATCCACGTCTGAGCCTCTCATACTCATTTACAAATTACATGTTGAGACTAAACCTCATTTCCTTAATTTAAGTATGAGGTTCCTGTGTGTGCAAATGTCATTATCATTATTTGCTGCACTCTAAAAAAACACTGGGTTAAAAACAACCCAAATTGAGTTATTTTTAGCCCAACGGTTGGGTAAATATAGGACAGAACAGATTTTGGGCTAAACTAACCAATCAAGTTTGGTTGTTAATTTTAACCCAGAAAATGGGTTGTTTTCAACCCAAAGGATGGGTTGATTTTTACAAAAATGCTGGGTTAATTCTATTTCATAAATGGGTTAATATTTTCAGGATTACTTTTACCCTTTAAAAATGTCAAATATACCACATTATAAACAAATATGTCAACATGGTATCTCATATATTTATACACAAGAAGGTGTTCAGAAATGTATCACTAGAGCTGCTAATGTGGTGTTTATATATAGACTTTGAAGTAAATGACTCAAATAAGTCATATATTTAAGATAAAATATCAGATTTTGATCAAAGGAGATGTTTGGTAACCATCTTACGATCCAGTGAGCATTACAAACAAGTTAGCCAAAGCTAATGAAGATAGCAATGCATTTAATGTCATGTAAACTGGACTGTTATCGCACATTTTTGCTTTTTCTAGTGTGCAGTAATAGTTTTATCTATACATATATTGATACGAACTTTGCTTCTTCAAATATCTAACAGTCTGTCCATGTGAAAACCATTTTCAAAAATCTACTTTCTGCAATACACACCAACATTCAACTTTAAGAAATAAACAACTTTCTCCAGCACACACCAACATACACCTTCAAAAATATTTTTTCCCCCAACATAAACTAGCATGCAATGAGAAAATAGAACAATCCACTAAAGTACACTTTAGTGGATTGTTTAAGTCATATAGAAGTCGCAAACATCATCTGAAATGCAGGGTAATGAAACTTCTTCAACAAACATTGACATTTCCATCAAACCAAGACAACATCTTCCATGAAACACCAAAAATTACCAATTACCAGTACAGTCCTACATTCACCTGAAAAACACCAGCATTATTCATTTAATTCCAAAGAAGTCTTGTGGTTTTAGTGTGAACCAGTGTGAACTGGTTCTAACTTTTTTTTCACCCTCTAGGTTTATTGTTGTTTGTTGAAGCAGATCAAGTCATTGTGCTTTGGGCATCACACTCTATCCACTATTATCACTATTAATGGTGATATTATTATTATGATGGTCTGTGGCTAGTTTTGCATCCAGATGTTCACACCTGGTCTTCATGTCACCTGTGCTTAATCTCTCTGACTGACAGTGAGTGAAATCGCAGTAGCACATGTTAAACAGAATGCATCAATTTCCATACAATGCATTGTCTATAGAAGGGCTGGCCATTGGTGCCATCTGTTCTTCAGAGGGGTCGCTGAAGCCTCCACACTCTTCATGCTGTCTCTTTAACAAAGAATTGTTAAGCTAGGCAATTAGTTAATGTTTTTTTTTTTTTTTTCACAAATCTATCAGTAATTATTTGAATCATACACCTGGTGATACAAAAATAATGCTGCACTGACAAGCTGTGATCAGACAATTAACAGGGTATCTTTGGAGTATTAATAGCTGTGACCAACTGGTTTGAAAATATACTTGTCTGCAATGCTCACAATTTTTCCATTTATGCTTTTCCTTTCACTAATAGAGCTAATTTACAATACACTTGCCTTGCTACACAATACAGTGGACTACAGTATCTTATGAAGTGAAACATGCAAGTCACTTTCTTAAATTGATTTTTACAAGGGATGCATTGATGTACTGGTATTGGATGTGCTATTTTACTCACACTTGCAAAAATGCTCCGATACCATGTGATACTATGTGACATAAGCCTAGTGTACATTGTTGCACTAATGAACAGACGACAAAACAATTAGCTGTAAATATTTCATCAATTATGGCAATCAAATCAAAGCAGCTTGCAAATTGTGCTCTGTGAAGAAAAAAACTAAAAAGAGCTACTACAACATCCTCATACAACACAAGTAATCTGATATAGCTTTGAAACAGTATCTTTAATAGAGAGCAGCAGGGCGGCTGCCCTGAGGATGCAGAGCAATATCATTGTGTGTGATCATTAAAAAATGAGCTCAAGGTATCGTGAAGTCCCAGCAGTGAAATTTTAGATTTATGTTAAAATTTGTGATATGATGATAAATATAAACATAGTGTCATTACACACCTTGACATAAAAATTATTACTGATTAATGTGAAGCATTTATAGGTCCAAACTCAATTTTTGTTCATGTCCCACAACTGTGATCTCAATGTTGATATACATAAAATGAGCTAATTAAATTACAATATGAAATTATTTCAAATGAAATTGTTTTATATAAATATTACTTTACACCATCTTAAAGTTCTTTTTTTTGTTTACTGATCATTTATATGATTTTGTCATATAAATGTGCCTGTCCAACACCTTTGAGTCTTTACTGCAACACTGAACAAACGTCACAGTAAAAGGTTTTTTTTTTTCAAAGCCAAACAAATGTAGTTTCTATGGAAAGCACTTGAGCACATGGCTGACAGGTTGGGCTACCCATACTAGGTCACTCACAAGAACCAGAAAAATAAGGTAAAGATCACCTTTTCTTCTTAAGTATTTATTGTGTGTCCTTACCATACAGCTTAGTAATTGTGTATTTTTAACTACATTTAAAAAATAAATTTATATCACTGTTAAATTTATGTATATTATATGCTAAGAGTCAAAACTAATGTAGCAGACATTGCTAGCTGCCAATTATCTGCAATATTAGCAAAAATGTCATTTCCGCAACATGTCTTTATTGCAGCAGCTGTAGGTGCTGCCGTAAAGACCTTGTGTCGCAGTAGAGACAAATTCAAGGCGTATACTGTATATTATATTGCAAATATTAAGTCTATTGTAAACTAAATATAAAAATGCCATTTTTGCAACCCTAGATGAGACCAAATTCATCTATAATAAGATCACAGAAATGCAGGGAGAAAATGAGAAAAGACTCAGACAGATATGAAGAAGGAAGGAAAAAGAGCATTGTGGCCTACACCAATATGAAGAGTACAATCTTCATATTGCATTCTGTCATCCTCTTTACACCATCCTCTGCACCATCTGCAGGAGAATAACCCCAGCACTAAAGTACTTCACATGGTCAGTGATGGACCAACCACGCAGTATCTGTCCAAGAAGAACTTTTTCCTGGTGACAGAGCCCTTCAAGATGGGATTTCAAACAAGTAACATGGAATTTCCTTGAAGCAGACCACGGCATGATGGTGTGGATGTAGCAGTTAAGAGGATGGCGAATGCCCTAGTGGCAAAGGAGGAGGAAAAGGGACCAAATTGTATGAGGAGTTGTCAAAGGTCAAGTCATCTGTGACACTCTTCAATGCCACAGATGATGAAATATCAAAGATAGAGCAATCCCTGATTAATGATCTGCACACCATGAAGGCACCATGAAGATACATCAGGTATGTAATAATGCTGCACCATTAAATTTAATTAATATTTTGAATAAATATTATTTTAGATATATGAAATATATATTTTATAGATGAATGTGAACAAATAATTTCAGTAGATATTATAATTATTAGCTCTGTTCTGTTGCTTAGATGTTTGAGAATTGAAGCCAAAATACTATATTTTTCAGATCTACACAGTGCTGGAGAGTGCTGAGCTGCTTCTGCTTCTGCAGAAACCCAGACACATGCACCTGCTTCAGCCTACGGTGCGTCACCTTTGCTTGTGCATCAGAGCCTTCCACAAGAGCCCTCCATCAGCATCCTCCAACATGCCAGAAAACCAAAACAATACAAACATTTCTGATGTCAATGAGGTGCTGATTGGTAAATGGTGTGTCGTTCTGTATGACAGTGACCCCTATCCAGGCATCATCCAAGATGTCGATACCAAGAGTTGTGCTTTGGTCAAAACAATGCACAGGGTTGGGGCCAATAAGTTTTATTGGCCAGTGAAGGATGATGTGATCTGGTACACACACGAGAGTGTGGTTGGGCTTGTGCCAGAACCAAAACCAGTCACATCAAGGAACATGAAGCTTATTGACTCAGTGTGGAAGGAACGCTGTTCCTGTTTTATATAATTACCTGTACATGTACCAATAACCTCAAAGTTGCAATGAGATTATTTCTCAGTCTGAAAAGAGAAATAGTTGAGCTTGGTACACAGATGTAATGTTGTGGTTGAATGCTGTTAGAGTTATGGGTTTGTGTTAGTGTAGTAGTATTAATGTTTGTGACACATGAACTTTTGGCCATAAATATTTTTGAAATACCTCTACTAGCTCTGACACATGTGATACCTTCTGTTTTTGTCTGTTACTGTTGTTCTCTACAATAGCCTAATGTTAAGGTTACATTATTAACATGAACCTTTTACATTGTGTCCTTACCGACATAATATTTCAATACTGCAGCAATGCATCATTTTAATTATTATTCAGATTTTTATTTGCAAAAATTCTTTGACATTTATGTAGAGATGATTTACACATTAGAATTGTGATATATGTCATAAAAAGATAAATATTTTATCTTTTGTGTGTATGAAAACAATTGACATCTTAGGCTACTGTCTAAATTTTAAATGACATAGAGAAAACCATGAAAATACCCTATTTATACATTCTTTTTAATATCAGTATTGCCAAAGATATTGACACAGAGCTTCAAAAAATCTGTATGAAAGTCTTAATTTCTTTTACCGAAATTGAAAAAGAAAAAATGTATAAATTAAATTAAAATTAAATTAAATTAAAAATAAACATGTTCAAGATTAAAATCTTAATGACTACATGCACTTTTGTTTACCTTTTTATATGTATTACAGACTCTGATGGTTAAAATGAAAATTCATAGAGGTTGGATTTTTTAAAAATTTGCGACAGTCAAACGTGACCACAGTTGCAGAAACACCCAGTTATTGTACCTGTTCTATGTGACTTTTTTTTGCATCATGTAATTAGAAACTTTTTAAAATTAGGTTTAACACAAGTTTTGTTGAGAAACATAATATTTTTATGTGAACCATATGTTAAAATTTTTCTTAAATCTAACCAACCACACATTCCATTTTTTTTTTCAGGATCGACAACGTTTAACGTGCTCTGCTGCTTGTTGCAAAACAGTTCTGAAAGAGGTTCGTAGATCTGCAGGCCAAGCACAAGCAGATCATTGGCTTCAGTAGAGAAAACAGCACAGTTTGGTTTGTAAAAGAATATATGCTGTATACAGTATATGTCCTGGCAGAACTACTGTATCTACTAGCAAGCCATGTTTGTTCAAATGAAACATGACTGCCCTCTACTGATCTTGTCTTTCCTGCGCCCGCAGCATGTGCGTGATAACACGTGATACCGCATGAAATTGCAGCATGCTTTTTCCTTTGACACACATTTTCAGTGGCCACATCTGTAAATGGTAGCAATGCATCCCTACTGTTTACTTGCAGCTGTAGCTTCTGTGGTCAATTTATCACTGAGTGCAAAAGAAAGAACAATGTTAGATTTTCCATTTGGTGTATTTTCTTACTTGTTTTGTTTGTCCATTTTCCTTTGGTTGAGTTAAGATCAGGTCTACCAAAGTACCAATAAGAATTAGTCATCTGCTTATTGAACTTTACCCCAAGACAGAAACTGAACTGACTTTTTTCCTGCTCACTGAGCACAAGAGAACCATGCATCATGTATTTAGCATTTTAGATACACTATTCTAGTGTAATAGTTTCTGTGTGGTAATAGTTGAACGTCATATTTTTTTTGTAACAGTGAATGGAATGAAAATGAGGAGAGTAGCTTCAGTAAAATTGAAAAGCCAGATCTCTACAGTTTCTGACTCTACAGTTTCCATGTTTGTATGAAAAATCTTGCATTTAAATGGAGGAAATATGACAAACTTAATCTGATATTGCTGAGCTTCACCTCCAAAACCTGCATGCCTAAATGGCCGTGCGATACTAGTAAATTAAATGAGAGGATAGCAAAGCTCAATTTATACCACTTTAATCCAGATACAACATTCACACTGTTTCTAAACATTACAATGTGATGCCCTACTGATCAGGGGTGGGTTTACCCATAAACAATCAATCTTAGTGAATAACGAATAATGTAAAGAAGGACATATGTCATGCTCAATGCTGTTTTGCGAGTGTTTCCTGAAAGCCTTTGTTAGAGATTTAATGTACAAATAGTACTGGACTCCGATCAGCCCTGGTGTCTGGAGAAGGCTGTACGAGTCGATAGGCAAACAATTGACTCACAGTCCAGAGGTAAATTTAACAGATGATAGGCCAAGCGTAATCAACAATTTGGAAGGGCTACATAGAAAAGAGGGGAATATGTTAGACTTGATTAATGTACAGCATGTATGTTTAGGTAGTGCACTGTAGTGGTGTTGCACAGTTTCAAGTTCTTGGGTTTGAGCCTGAGCTCAGGTGAGTGTGTGGAGTTCAATTTTAGTGAAATTTTTTTCAGTTTACAAAACAATAACCAAAGGGAGTACAAAACCTATGTTAAAAAAGTTATATTTATAAATATATATGTATATATGAACATCAGTTCCACACAAATGAAACATTTTACTTCAACATCAATTAATTTCTGCAGTTTTCTTCATTTGTTTTTGTACAGCTAACATGATTAATAAAAACAAGGCGTAACCCCACATTAGCCAAATTAGCAGTCCTCTCTTTATGAGATAGATCAGCATGCAAGCTCCACATAACAAAGTACTTAGTAAATAATAAATGGGTGAAGTTACTTGTAACTTTACAAACGAGTTTATGTACTACATTAGTTACAGAGGGTTTCACGAAATGCTAGTTAACTAAAGAACATTCTAATAAATGAGATAACGACATAATTATTGTTATGAATGTTTTGGGAGACCACCCCCAGTTGTTGAAGTTACCTAAATTAACCCTATTTTCTGGTTTCTGTGACCACCATGCTAGGTACTATACACACCAACACACCACGCAACACTCATCACTCGTGTGTAAAAACAAAAGCACAGAGGAAGCTCCACTCTGTCATTCCTACACACTTTTCTCACATTAGAAGTGCTCACGAGTTGTTTACATTGCCCAGGAGATGCTGCTGTCAATCAATATGCAATCTCACATGCCCACACAGTTGAGAACAGGGAGAAACTTTTTGTAACTCTTAGTTATAATTAAATTGCAGTTAGGAATATATATTTCTTGCAATTACCAATGGTAAATGCTTGTTAAATGACAGATCTTTAGTATCACCAAGACTTTCTATATATTCAAATGAGCATTTATGTCATGGATATGCAGTAACTAGCTCGGGACTATGATTCCCAGCAGCCACTGCACCCCACTGCATGACTGTCACATGACCATCGGCACCTGATTCACGTTGATGTTAATGAGCACTTGAGTGTATATATAGCCACAGTTTGCATTGCACTCTTGGTCTTCTGTTGTCACGTTATGCTCTCCTGTCACTTATGTATTGTTTCATGTTTGTTTTCTAATTCTGGTACATTGCCTTGTGTTCATAGTGTCTTTTTTGTTTTATTTTGATTATTATTAAACCTTAAATCTACACTTGCATCCGTCTTTACCTCCATAACATAACAATTTTTAATTCCCCACAAAAGTTAAGTGAATGCAAGATCTAGTTAAGAAATTCATTATTACTATGTTTAAAACATTCTGCTCCAAAAGCCACATGGATTTCTTTCTGTACATTCAAAAATATGAACTATGTCCCAAATATAATATAATATAACGTAGGTGGCATGATGGCACAGGTGATAGCATTGCTGCCTCACAGCTTCAGGGTCCCAGGGTGAATCTTGAGTTCAGGTTACTGTCTGTGTGGTAATTCTGTGCATGTTTCACTTGGGTTCTCTGGTTTCCTCCCAAAAACATGACTGTAGGTTGATCAGCTAAGATAAACTGCCCCTAGGTATTTAGGAATATGTGAATGTTTGTGTATAGTGCTCTGAAATGGACTGGTATCCCATCCAATGTGTTTTCCTGCCACACACACTGTTCCTGGGACAGCTTCCAGATCCACCATGACCCTGACCAAGATAAAGTGGTTACAGAAGATATATGAATATTATTTTATTTTATATTATCCATCCATCCATTTTCCATACCACTTATCCTACACAGTGTCATGTGGGAGCCTTGAGCCTATCCCAGGGACC
>JANDJT010000071.1:7879423-7892840 GCA_024331685.1 Stegophilus panzeri | reverse complement strand
GTGGAAGCTAATTCCATGTTTATGAATAATTTGACCTAGAGGTAGCATGTATAAAGTAAAAAGCAGTGGGCCTAAAACAGAAATATCCACAGCTATCCATAGTATAGCTGCATTGAATTGTGGAATTGAGTCTGACCTTTGCTGTCTCCGCTACTTCACCGCTGGATTCTCATTAATATAATGTTGAAAATGGTGAGTGAGAAAAGAAGTAACCCAACTTTCAGAACTGATCTACGCAGCTCTTTAGTTGTTCATCAGGAAAGTATGAAGATCACCCTCATAAGGAGATTAAGTATATGTATTTGAAAATATTCACATCTATAAGGCTTACTGTGTTGTTTTAGTGTTTAAGTTATAACCATGGCGACCAGGCCATCTAGACTGTGAGGTTTCTTAGTCGACTGCTTGACAACTGAGTCAATGCAAAATGATATTTATTCTACAGTGCAGTTGGATACTTAAATCAGAAGGTGTTGAATTTTTTTTCATAAAATTATGGATCTGACAATAGTTCTGGATGTAACATAAACGAAAGGTTTAATATTAATGTGCTTGATCTTTTTATTGCTTCTGTAGTAGCAGCTCATTCCAAGGAAGTTGTATGCAGACATGCCACATAATGTAAGAACATGTGTCATTATTTAATAAACAAAGCATATAATTGTTGATATGGTGAAGTTTCTTGTTAAGAGATATTTATTTAACATTTAAATAAGAAGTGTCCAGAGTCAGAGCTTTGTAACGGTCAGTATGGGGAAGATCTTAGGACATAGGGTTTTGTTCTGTCCAGTTTCTCAGTAACATGACAAGCTTGTAAACATGTGAGTGATAACAGAAACCAAATTGTGAACATTTCACAGCATTAAATGTAACTATAAATGGTTAAAAAGCATGATGTTTCTTTCATTAATAAATAAATAAATAAATAAATAAATAAATAAATGTAATCATTGGCAAATGACTGTGGTATAAAAGGAATAAAACCTTTTGGGACATGCTTTTATATAAAATAAATGTTTTTTTTAATTTATTTTAATTTTTGCATATTATATTTTATGAAAGAACTGTATTATAATTTCCTTTATACCATTGTCTGTCTGAATACTCAAATCTGAATGGTTGAAAGGTGTACGTTTAAACCGTATAGTGCACAGGTAGTTCCAGTCAGTTTAATCACTGTTCTAAATTAATGCGCTGCCTATAAACAACGGTGACCATAGTAGCATCCAGCTTCATTATTAGTAGAGATGCAGCACAGACACAGGTAACTCAGGTAACACACACACACACACACACACACACACACACGCACACACACACACACTCTCTCTCTCTCTCTCTTTCTCTCTCTCTCTAAAAATATTGATTATAATTCATTCAAATAAATGTACTCTTATCGCACTACTTTATCTCTATGTATGATTTAGAGCAGGCAGAATTCTACATCTAGTAACCCATACAGTATATATAAAATAACTAACGAAAATTATCCATTATTTTTATCCTTTCAGTCAAATTTAGTGCTGCAAACATAAATAACAGCTTTAACTTGTCAATGCTGGCAAGTGACCATAGTATAAGCGAGATTATCCATGGTTAGGTGTGCGTTACATGATTTTACTCCACTCTGCGGAGGCAACCACCCTTCGCTTTGCATCGTTCTTTGCCTCCACATTGTGCATTTAAATCATGTAAGGGATTATCGCTTACATATTCTATATTGCTATGGTCCTGCTCTCCTAAACATACTATGTGGAGTGCAGGTGTAGAATTCTGCATTATTTTTAATATTTATTATCACAGTCCATTATAAGACAAGCAACAAACAATCCACTTTAGTAAAATGGCTTGTAACACATAACTGTAAATTATAGAATGTAGCTATACTGCTATACTGTATATTAAGTATCTCCAGTAACCGCCTTATCCTAGTCAGGGTCACGGTGTATACGGGGCCTATCCCTGGAACACTGGATACGAGGCAGGAATGCACCCTGGATGGGATCATAGTCCATTACATGGCATAATGCACACACACATTTACACACTCAGTTACACCTAGAGTCACCAGTCCACCGACAGACATGTTTCTGGAAGTGGGAGGAAACTAGCGAACCAAGGAAGAAACCCATCTTGACACAGGGAGAACATGTGAAACACCATATAGACAGTAACCAGAGCTCAGGATCGAACCAGGAACCCTGGAGCTGTGAGACACCAATGCTACCCTACTGCTACAATATTTTACGTTAATTATTTACTTATTATTTACTCATTATTTATTTTTCAAATTAAGTTTCCTATTATACGGTAAATAGGAGTTGTCAGATTTCAGCACAACACAGTGCAAGACAACATATCATCCTTTTAGCCAGCCTCTACCATCTAAAAGCAATTAATTTTCATAGTTATTTAGTACTCTAAGCTATTACGCATCTGTTTTGCTCCTTCAATCAAGGAATATTGTTCAGTAATTACTTATAATGGCTTGAATCCCTGCTCCACAAATTATACTATACTGTACAGTTACTTTAAGTTATTAAATATCTTGTAAGATTGGCTGAATGGATGGTGGTGTGTTGCTCAGTGGATTTTGGTAGGCAGATCTGAAGTCCAAAAAAGTCCAGGGCCATTTTATACCCAGTCTGTCTCAGAGTGCACACTGTTTACATGCACACCAATGGTCTTATTAGTGTACATGTAACCAAGATTGTTATTCATTCATCCATTCACCTTCAGTACCCGGTTTATACCAGGTCACTGTGGATCCAGAGCCTATCCCACGAACATTGTGTGTGAGGCAGGAATACACCCCAGATGGGATGCAGGGAAACATGCACACACATTCACACCTGGGGCCTAATTTACCATAACCAGTCCACCTACTGGCATATTTTTAGGTGGTGGGAGGAAATTGGAGGAAACCCACGCAAGCACAGAGAAAACATGTGAAACTCCGAACAGATAGTACCTGAGCACGGGATCAAACCGACAGTGTTGGATGCAGAAATGCTATTTGCTGTGGCACCGTGCCACAGTCCAAATTTGTTAGACTGCCTAAAATATAAGTCCAGGTTGATATTGACTGAATTTTACATACTGTAGATTTGGTCACTTGGATCAATCAGATTTTCATATTATATTTTATGAAATTACACCTGTGATGACAGCATTAGTGACACATAAATGCACAAAACAAAACAATGGTGAGAAACGAAAGGGCTCATAGGTTTTACATTATGATCCATATGTAGTCAGATATGAGATTATGAGACTGCTATAACTGTTATAACTGTTAAAGCTGCTCCCATTCAGAAAGTGCCAGTGTTTTCAAAATGGAGGTAAAATAAGGGATGTGCACGCTAAGGGGGTGTGAATAAATATACACTCACCATCCACTTTAAAAGGAACACCTGTACACCTGTACATTTTTGTAGTTATCGAATCAGCTAATCATGTGGTGGAGCATAGGATTATGTAGATACAGGTCAAGAGATTCAGTAATATTCACATCAACCATCTGAATGGGGACAAAGTGTGATCCTTGTGACTTTAACCATAGCATGGTTGATGGTGTCAGATGGGCTGGTGTGAATATATCAGAAACTCCTGGGATTTTCACACACAACAATCTCTATAGTTTACTCAGTATGGTGTGGAAAGTAAAGACTACAAAAACAACAACAACAAAAAAAACAAACATACTATGTGTGGATGGTCTGCCGGCTGAAACACCTTGTTGATGAAAGAGATCAGAGGAGAATGGCCAGACTAGTCTGAGCTGACAGGAAGTCTATAATAACTCAATTAAGCACTCTTTACAAATGTAGTGAGGAGACAAGCATCTCAGAATGCACATCACATTAAACTTTGTGGTGGATGAGCTACAACAGCAGAAGACCAAATCATGTTCCAGTCCTGTCAGCCAAGAACAAGAGTCTAGGCTAACATGAGCACAGACTCACCGAAGCTGGTCAGCTGAAGACTGAAAAGTGTTTTTTTACTCTTCAAATATCTAGTTTGGCTGAGTCTGTTCCCATGTTAGCCTCAGATTCCTGTTCTTGGCTGACAAGAGTGGAACCTGAAGTGGTCTTCTGCCCATCCACCTTAAGGTTAGATTTTTGTGCATGTTGAGATGCTTTTCTGTTCACCACAGTAAAGAGTGATTAGAGAGTTACTATAGACTTAATGTCAGCTCAAACTAATCTGACCATTTTCCTCTGACCTCCCTTATCAATAAGGCGTTTCCATCCACAGAACTGTCGCTCACTCAATGTCATTCTGTGTAAACGGTAGATACTGTCGTGTGTGTTCTCCCAGGAGATCAGCACTATATCTTCATTCTTATGTTTGATGTGAACATTAACTGAAGCTCATGACCTGTATCTGCATGATTTTATGCATTGTGCTTCTGCCACATGATTGGCTGATTAGTTCCTATTGAAGTGGACGGTGAGTGTATTTGTGTTTCATGGACAAATATTAAAAAGAATTTTTAAAAAATCCCCTTACCCCAACTAGCTAACAAGCTGAGATATGCGGAAGAAAGAATTTCACTCTACCACACTTGCATATGTGACAATAAAAATGTTCTGGACTGTCTTCTACTGTCTAATTGTATATAATTGTCTCCAAGAACATTCATTTAAATGGTTACCTGCTTTAAATGAAAGTAAATTTAAAACAAATGCAACATTAAATGTAGCACACTATCACTCATCTCTGCTTATAAGTGAGACAGAACACAATCCAGGTATAGAGTGGAAAGGTCTCGCTTAAGGCCCCAATAATGTCTCTTTGATGGTCTTGGGATTTGGATTAACAAGCTTCCAGTTTTAACAGAATCTTAACCATTTTGCTAAGAGAGGAACAAGTCATGTGAGTCAATCGTAGAAGAGGAGAGAAGAAAATAGAGGAGAGGCCAGAGTATGCAGATAAACCACACTTTCTTTTTCAGTTTGTGTGTCATGACACCCGCATGAACACTGGAGTGTGAGAGAGTAATACAGAGCTGAGTGTACAGCTGTGTTTGATTATAATGATATTCTGACCCCTGCTGATTCCAGAGGATCCAGAAGGCCTGTGATCAAGAGAAGTGCCCTGGGCATTTCGGCTTAGTACACGGCGAGCCCGCAGTCCACAACATCAATATTAGATTTTAAAAAATATAAAAGAATATGAACGTTAGGGTGCACAGAAAATGCTGAGTATAGTGTGATAGTATTTGTGTGGGAGATTATGTGCAATGGGAGGGTGGGTCAGGAGAGTGGGTGCACATGGAAGAGCGAAATGCAGCACGATTAATATGTTATTAGAGGATCTATATTTAGTGTATATATTCCGTGTGTAATTTTGTATGACTAATGTACAGGTCTGTGCTATTATTCTATTCTTAATAAATCATACTTACAGTTCTAGGCACTCAGCATTTTCTTAATGATGTGATTACAGTCATCCAGAACACGATTCTGTGAAACTCAAAGCACACAAACACGTATACTAAGAAGAAACGAAGAAACACTAGCTCTCAAATGTGAAACAGCAGAAATAATCATGCACAACGCATACTTGTGAGGACCATGAGATAGACCAGCCTTTCTCCAGTGTTTTTAAAACACACAAACCAAAAAACCCTGCAGCATCCATGTAGGTAATCTCTCTCACAGACATACACACACCTTTCATTAGCATAATAATTAAAACACTTCTATAACTGTTACATAGTGTTATGTGTACACCTAAACCTAACTATAACCTTAATCTCAGTAAATAAAAATAAATATTTGCCTCATTTTTCAAGTTAGATCTCTAAAACACTGCATTTTTTTTTTACTGTGGAAACATTTGACACGATCCTACCATTGTGGCCCTTTTTGGTTCAGGTCAAGATTTATTCAGTAAAGGTTAGCATTAATCTTAATCTTTTATGTACATAGACTTTGTTAATGCAACAAAACAAATCTAAATTATATATTTAAAATGTTTGAACTGTAGTTAATGTACACTATACAGCTAAATATATGTGGACCCCTAACCATCACACCGATATGTGTTTGTTGAACCAATTTCTTATTTAGTCCCCACATTGCTGTTATAATAACCACCACTCTTCTTGGAAGGTTTTCCACTAGATTTTGGAGTGTGGCTCTGGGGACTTGTGTCCATTTACTCACAAGAGCATTAGTGAGGTCAGAAACTGATGCCAGGCAAGAAGGCCTGGGGTGCATATTCTGTGTTCCAATCTATCCCAAAAATGCTCAGTGGGGTTGAGGTCAGGGTTCTGTGCAGGTCACTCATGTTCTTCCACTTCAACCTTGGCAAACCATGTCTTCATGGTTCATGCTTTGTGCACAGGGGCATTGTCATACATTATTATTGTACAGTAAGTAGTGAAGCACAGGTAAATGATAGTTAGCTTTTATTTAACTAACAATAACATTCATATTGCTTTAGTAAATAGCAAATAATCATTTAATCACCATTTTATAAAGTCTTTTTTTTTTTTTTAATATTTAATGCAGACAACAGCAATGGAAACTACAGAGTTTTTAAACAAAGAAAGGAAACAAATCATCTGTTTAGGGTTTCCTACACAGGTACTTTCCTAATTCTACTTTTTTACGCATGTTCTTGTTCTTCTAACAATTTTCTGTCAAGAAGAAACAAAACACATGAAATTGTATAATCAAGTCACATTTGAAGAAACATGATTTTAATCGTATTTCAATCCACATACAAATCTGAATCCTGAAGCATTTAGCACAACAACTTTACTCATCGTCCATCAAGATACAATGAAGACCTGCATCTTCTCTGTCCTGTAAGCCAGGTAGTGAAATAAACCCTTGGCTGTCTGAACAGCTGAGTCACTGGCTGCCTTCAAATGAAGACTGAATATCTACCTCTTCAGGAAGCACTTCAGTGAGTTCAGTAAGTTTTTTCTTGTTGTACTAACTCCTCTGTAACAGAGTTTTAACTTGATAGTGCTCTTAAACCCTGACCTATCTGTACTGAGGACACATATTTAATGGATACTCTAAGGCACTTGTGTACACCATCAAGGTTGTTAGTGATGTCACGAACTGTTGTTTTTGGGGTTTTCTTCAAATATCTCCTATAGACAGCTCTCTGGTCTTCATGTTGGTTTATCATTTTTAACAACAAATGCAGTCCTCAGTGCCAAAATCTAGGGCTCAAAAGAAGAGTAGACATTCAGAGCTATCTATTAATTTTTTAAACAATCAATTTAACAGTGCACACCCAGGCAGCAAGAAACACATGTTCCATTATTTTTGATCACTTGGAAAAATTAGTGGGTTCAAACAGAAAGTGCCATGTTCTAAGTTGTTTAACACATCTAGATGTAAATATGGGAAATGAAAGCTGAAATACTGATCTGTCATCTCATATTCATCTTTTGATCTCAAACCCAAATGACTTCAATGTATAGTGAAAACAGAATTGGCCTTGCTGTTTCAATACTTTTGGAGGGGACTGAAATCTCTCAAAAGTTCAAATTGAACTTGCCAGTAATGATGGACATCGTTTATCAATATTTACATACAAAGATATAGTGCAGGGGTCGGCAACCTTAGGCACGCCGCTATTGGCACACTGAGGGAAAATACATTTTTTAGTTTAAAAATGTTTGTCTTGGTTGTATTTGCATGACAAATTTCTTATTAATCCTCAATCATAATCAAGTTTACTTAGTTATAGTTGTCACTGTGTTGTAAACATCAGGTGTCAGCGATTGTGTTTGTGCTCACCACGGTCTGAACTTCAGGCGAGGTTGACAAATGGCGACGTAAACAAAGGCAAAAATTGATGTTTGGTTTTTTCATTGCTCTTGGAGAGAAGAATATGGTTTCATTTGTCAAAAAGATAGTGCCATATGCACTTTATGTTTAGAAAATTTTGTGTGCTGCACATCCAGCGTTAAGAGCCACTTTGAGACTAAACACTCTCTGATGAGTTAGAGAGGGTTCAAAAATGCTGTTGTCGGATAATAGGTATTCCGACTTCTTCTCTCCCATCATTGAGTGAGAGGCATGATGAGGCCACCATATGTACCCTCACTAACATACTCAAGGACATTGCCATTGTACAGTTTCCTGTCTGTGGCTCCAACAACTAGTTATTCACTTCATCAACATAGGGAATATGTTGTGTCCAGGAGTAAAACAAAAAGGCATGAACTTTATTTTATTACTCATGCTCTTAAAATGTTTTATAGTTGACATATATATATGTATATGTGTGTGTATATATATATATATATATATATATATATATATATATGGTACTTGATGACTTGACTGTGAGATGTTTTAATGCATTTCAGGTTGTGTTTGCTAATATAAAGGTGTCACGATCTCGCCGACAGATGGCACTGTGGCGGCGATGTGCACGGAGAGCCAGAGGGCGCGCGCGTGCACGAACCAGAGCGAGCACATGCTCGCGAGTACACAAGAACTATGGATACTTTGTTTACAAAGGATGTGTGCGTTTGTTTCTGTTTGGTCTCCACCTTGTTTGGTCATTGGTTGATTTTCAAGGGAGTATAATGATTGTTACCAGCTGTCAGCATTCAAGGTAAATACATTTGTTATTTAAGACGGAGTCAGCGGGATTGGGGAGCTACCCGCTGGAGTTCCTCTGCCACTGCCTGGTATATTTCTGCAGCCTGGCATATCCCAAGCCTAATAAGAGACAGTGGATTGGATTCTTAGTGTCCCGGTTTTGCGGCCCGGCCTGGGACTGGGCGGAGTGACTGGTAAGTACTGGGTCCTCCGCCCTCCATGATGTCACCCAGTTTGCAGAACTTTTTGTTGAGGAGTTCTACGGCCAGGGCATCTTCGTGGTCTGGATCTACTGGGGTGGCGAGTCAATGGAATGCCCCAGCCTGACCCGCCATTCCACCTTTTCTACAAGTGGGTGGACATGCTAGAATCCGCAGCTCCCAAGCCCCAGCCCGAGGTCAACGTGGCGACCTCGGGGTGCCAGCCCGAGGTCAACCTGGCGAACTCAGGGCCCCAGCCCGAGGTCAACATGGTGACCTCGGGGTCCCCACCCGAGGTAAATGAGGCGACCTTGGGGTCCCCGCCCGAGGTCAACATGGTGACCTCAGGGCCCCAGCCCGAGGTCAACGAGGCGACCTCGGGGTCCCAGCCTGAGGAAGCGGTCCCGCTGTGCTGTCCCGCCGAGGAAGCTGTCTCGCTGTCCTGTCCTGCCGGGGAGGCTGCCCCGCTGTCCTGTCCTGCCGAGGAAGCTGTCCCGCGGTCCAGTCCCACCGAGGAAGCTGTCCCATTGCCCAGCCCCGCAGAGGATGTCTCTCCGTGTTCCAGCCCCGCAGAGGACGTCTCTCTGAGCTCCAGCCCCACAGAGGACATCTCTCCGAGCTCCAGCCCCGCTGAGGACGTCGCCCCGAGCTCCAGTCCCGCAGTGGACGTCGCCCCCTGTCCAAGCCCCGCTGGGGGTGGTGCTCCGCCTGTCTGCTGCCCGGCGTAGAATGCCCTGTTTCCTGATGCAGTGAGGGACAGGTTTCACAGGGGACCAGGACCGCCGTTGGAGGGGGTGTTCTTTGGCGCTCCAGGAGGAGCACCTTTGGAGGGGGGTTCTGTCATGATCTTACCGGCAGATGGTGCTGCGGCGGCGGAGGGCTGGAGGGCGCGTGCATGCACGAACCAGAGCGAGCACATGCTTGCAAGTACACAAGAACTATGGAGACTTTGTTTACAAAGCACATGTGCATTTGTTTCTGTTTGGTCTCCACCTTGTTTACTCATTGGTTGATTTTCGAGGGAGTGTAATGATTGTTACCAGCTGTCAGCATTCAAGGTAATTACATTTGTTATTTAAACCCCTCGCACTGCTGCGCACTTCGCGCAGTATTATAGCTTGATATGTGTAATAGTGCCACGCAGTAATGTCTCCATGCCCTGCTCTGGTTTTCATGTTTCATGCCTCAGTTCTAGTTAAAGGATAGATGTTTAAATGAGTTAAAAGCGGTAGTGTTTCCATGTCTTGTTCTAGCTTCATGTTTCATGCCTTAGTACTAGTTAAATGATAGATGAGTATTTGTTTAAATGTGTAATTGTGCTAAGCGCTAGTGTTTCCATGTCATGTTCTAGTCTCATGTTTCCTGCCTCAGTTCAAGTTGTATGTTTAGACCTTGTTTCCCGTTTTCATGTACTTTGACTTTAGTGGTTAATAAATACGTGAGCCTGCACTTGCTTCATGTATAGTCTCGTTTCATAACAAAATGTAATTGGTCTTTTATTTTATGCGCATTTAAATTGTTTTACAAATGAGCTAGTTTTCATGTATGATTATGTGTTATGTTTGACACATTTCAGGTTGTGCTGCTAAAAGGAAAAGTAACTGTTCTATTCTTTTTTTTGTGCTGCAATACCCTACCTTGGCAAACTTTAAATGAAAACAACTAAATTAAATAAATAAAAGTAAAACAAAAACAAAAAAACACGAGAAATCCTTCAATGATCAGGCAGATAGGGCAGAGTCCATCAAACACACTGTGTCCAATTATGAAAAGCAAAGCAGCACTCTCAATGTTTTTGTTAGACCTAAAAATAATGCTTCTGAAGCAAGCTACCGAATTGCTCATTGCATTACTAAACACGGAAAGCCGTTCACTGACGGAGAATACATTAAGGATGCTTTCCTGTCCAGCGCAGAGGTTTTATTTGATGGCTTACCTAAGAAAGAGTCTATCAAATCTAGAAGCAAAGATATTCCCATGTCAGATAGAACTGTTCAGCGACGCATAGAAGAAATGGCAGAAAATGTCAGTGAGCAGCAAACAGCTGGATTGAAAGATGCAATGGTATTTATTGTTGCGCTTGATGAGAGCATGGACATAAATGACATACCACATCTGGCAGTCATGGCAAAATATTGTGATTTGAATGTAAGACAGGAACTCTTTTGCCAAAGCCTTCATTGAGCATTTCGAGGAGCGAGGGGTTGATGTTGGAAAATCTTTTGCATTTTTTGCAATCGAATGGAGCTTCCACTATGGTCAGCAAACAGAAAGGATATGTCAAATTAATTGATGATAAAATGAGTCACCCATTAATGATATTACACTAATTAATACGCCAAGAAAACCTCTGTGTAAAAATGTCAAATTCAGATCTTAATGTAGTTATGGCTACAATTGTGAAGATTGTTCATTTCATAGTTAAGTGATCTTCCCTCACGCACCAACAGTTCCAGTCCCTTCTCGAGGAAATGAACAAAGATATTCCTTTCCACTCTGCAGTAAGGTGGCTAAGCTGTGGTAAAGTTTTGGAGAGGTTTGTTGGCTGCTTTGACAGTATTAAAGACTTCCTGACTGAAAAAGGCCAAGTCTACTCTGAAGTCACAGATGAGACATGGGTTTTGTAACTTATATGTTTCTCACTGATATCACAGGCCACTTCAACGAACTAAATCTCTGACTTCAAGGTGCAGAACAAATCGCTTTGAACATGTTTGAAACATGGGCGGCATTTGTTGACAAGCTAGCAATCTTGTCAAGGGATAATACTACTGCCATATTCCGATATTTCAAACATGTACGGGAGCTATCCATGCAGTGCAGAATTAACGTGGGTGAGATTTCCAAATACATTTCCGAAATTGAATCGGAGTTCACAACATGATTTGGGCACATTCGAAAATATGGACTCGTTCTCTTTTTTGATTAAGCGTGAAAGCTTTGATGGACATGAATTCATTGAATCTCTGATAGAGTGGATGGACACATGTGACATGGAAATGCAGCTAATTGAGTTCAAGAGTCCGGCACTGTGGACGACAAAATTTGCAGAACTGAGCAAAGAGTTGGAAACCACAGCAGTGCACAATCAAGGATCTTGCATTTTCACATGCTGGACATCAGTTCCAGAGAAATACTGTCTCAAAAGAGTTGCTTTGTCTTTGCTGATGGTCTTCGGGTCAACATACCTCTGCAAGCAAATATTCTCGCACATGAACCTCTTGCAATCGCTTGAGTGTTGATCACTAAGAAGTATGTGTGCAACTTAAGGTGACACACTACACTCCCAAGATAATGGAGCTCAGCAAAGGAAAACTGGTCCAGGGCTCACACTAATTGGTATTCATATGTTTACCTGTTTTTATTTTGCATTGGTCTACACAGGGCCTTGTTGGTTTTCTTTAACGCATGTGAAAAACAGCATTAGATGGTGAATCCAATAATTTTTGTGTTCCATACACTTGCTGCTCAGCTTTTTGTTTGTAGGAACTATTTTTTTTTTTTTTGTATGCATGTATAACAGTTTCAATCTAATAGAGACTTTTATTTTAGCATAGTTCCATTGGCAAACTCAACATAAATGTCAATGTTCTCTTTAAAACAGATTTAGAAAGGACCTTTGATCACTGATTTAATAATAATTTAATGTTCAATGCTTTTTTGCTGCTTTGTGTCCTGAAAAATAAAAATGTTGTTCCTGTTTTGCGTGTTATATGTACGAACAGTTTAAATCTACTGAAAAATTATATTGTGATATAATTAAAAGTAATATTAAACATTAATGTTGATATGGCACAGTGATTGCCAAGAAAACATTTTTAAGAGAGTCACTGCTGCATTTTATTTTATTATTTTTCGCACCACTTGTATTAACACAAAAAACCCTTAAAACTCAATCAAAAATCAGTACACAAAGCAGAACTTGCAGCTCGAAGAATCATTGTTCTCTCACTGCAACACACAGCATATAGAAATAATCTTTCATTAACTGCACACAGGTGTAGCCACTCAGTCATTACCTGCCCAATCTGCAGAACTCCTCCCTTACTTCATAATCTATGCTTGGCCACACTCCCACTGCTACAGTTAACACAGTATGTTTCAGTATATTTCCAGAATAGTTTTGAAAAACAATAAAACACAACCATGACTAGATATAGTTAATTAAACAGCTTTTCTTACTTTGTGTTTTAGTTAGCTATGGAATTATAAGGCCATTGTTAGCAAAAGGTAGATTTTGTACTTAACTATCTAACTCAGGGTGAAGTCAAGCTGATGGATTTACTTTTATCATCGTCTCCATGTACTATGAACATTTGATACAGAAACCTCTCCAAGACTAGTGGCACGGGATGTTTTTATTTTTATTATTTAACCCCAACAATTCAATAATGTAGATGTGGTGAATCTGGCAGTCCAGACAGTAATTTTTCCCTCATTTTTACAGATATTTAACAAGATTTTATGCTAAAATGATAGTACAAAAATTTTGAGAGAAGAGAATCAAAGAGAACGAAGTAAACCCTGCTAAATGTATAATGAAGTGACCTATTTCCAAGTGTGAATGCAGTAGTTCTGATGTGTAATATATATATATATATATATATATATATATATATATATATATATATATAT
>JANDJT010000071.1:7861657-7875686 GCA_024331685.1 Stegophilus panzeri | reverse complement strand
ATATAATCAAAATCATGTATTTAAAGGTTATTAGATAGATTAGGTTATTTGTAGATAGCTAATGGTAAGTAAACATAGCTTAGTCACTGGTGGCATGAGTAGGTATAAAATAACATAATGTACCCGATTATATTGCTCTATATGGCCAGCAGAAGAGTAATCTGAAATTTTGAGGTAACCCAATGGTTGAAGTCCTCACACTTCATATTATAATAATGCATATAAAAATAATAATAAATAAAATAATGCATCAGTGGATTGTGATATTAACACTCCATAATCACATTCTAGTATGGTTGTAGGCAATTTATGACTGAAACCCTTTTCAAACGAAAGAGAATTTGAGGAATTTATTGTTGTTTATTTGAGTAATCCTGATATGTTCGCACATTTCAGGTAAGCTACTTAGCAATACTTATACTTAGCAAATTTTAACTCAATTTTTTTTTTTACTGAAAATTACATCGGGACTTTTCTTTGAATCACTTTAATTGATTCACATTAGTTGAAATGAATTTAGAACTAAATCAAAAGAGCAGAAGTCCCAAACAATAGGGTACAGTTGTTACAGAAGTGACAACAAATTTGTTTTGGGAAAAGGGTAGCTTATTGTATTTCTCCTTCAACATATCTCAAAATGAAGGGTAGCAGAAGAGAAGATAAGAGAGAAGACCTTTCTTTTTCCTCTCCTACAAACACACACACACACACACACAAACACACACACACACACACACACACATGCTACAATCTCAACAATCCATTAAGGTGCACAGTGAACAGGAGATGAGTTTAGATGACATATTTTCATTCATTGTACATAACCGCTTTCCAGTTCAAGGTTGCAATGGATCTGCAGCTGAAAACATAGGCGTAGGCAGAAGTACAACCTGGGCGGACATACAGACATACAGCAATCCATAGTGTGTGTGTGTGTGTGTGTGTGTGTGTGTGTGTGTGTATGTATATATATATATATAATGTTCAAATATTTGTACTGTAACATAAAACGCAACTGAGACATAAACTGAACAGGTTTCACAGACTTTTGATGAACAGAAATGGAATAATGAGTCCCTGAACAAAGAGGGGTCAATATTAAAAGTGACAGTCAGTATCTGGTGGCCACCAGCTGCTCTAAGTACTACAGTGCATCTCATCCTCATGGACTACACCAGATTTGTCAGTTCTTGCTGTGAGATGTTACCCCACTCTTCCACAAAGGCATTTGCAAGTTCTCGATCACGTCTGGGGGAACACATGGTTACATGGAATTTTGCAAGGATGTTCAGCTGTCCTTTCTGTCCCCCTGTTTTATGTCTCTTACATTACAGACATTGCAGTTTAGCTCTGGCCACATCTGCAGTCCTCATGGCTCCCTGCAGCAGGTCTATTGCATGTTCACGCAGGTGAGCAGGAACCCTAGACATCTTTCTTCTGGTGTTTTTCAGAGTCAGTAGAAATGTCTCTTTAGTGTCCTAAATTATTGTAACGGTGACCTTAATGGCCTACCGCCTGTAAATTGTTAGTGTCTTAAGGATTATTCCACAGGTGCATGTGCAATAATTGTTTATGGCTCATTGAACAAACATAAAAACATTGCTTAAACCCTTTCCAATAAAGATCTTCTAAAGCTTATTTGGATTTTATAAAATTATATTATTATTAAAATGCAGTCTCCTGAAAAAGGGACGTTTCTTATTTTGCTGTATTTTGTTTCTCATATATATATATATATATATATATATATATATATAGCGAAATATATATATATACACAATGACCCCTCATCAGAAACTTCTGGAAAACCCTACAGGTAGAAATGTTACCACTGTCAGCATGGTCTTGGAATTGTACCTCTGAGAGTTTCTGAACCACATATCAGTAGACCCACTCATGTAGTCATTATTTTTGTTTGTACCTGCACATGATATTGAGTTGTCAAAGTATATATAAAAAAGTAACCTAATTTAAACTAGGCTCACATTCTTTATTTGATCTTCATATCTGACATATCACTGGTGCCACATGCTCATGATTCACCTCACCACTTGGGTACATTCCTAAAAATAGTGGCAATTTAGAGTATCGATAGAAAACTAGCATGGACAGAGACATTAATAAGAGTTCAGATTCAAACCCTGGACCTTTGATATGTGTCATTCAACAGTATCTCAGACATCACGTTACATACAATAACCAGTTTACAGAAATCTACTTCAGCACCATGGACAGCACCAAATGCAGTATTTATTTATTTTTTCACTTATGGCTGTCATGGTGGCAGCAGGCTAAGAAGGTCAGCCTAGAAGTCTCTATCCCTATCCAGAAATTTTAGCTCCTTCTGTCAGATCCCCAGATATTCCCAAGTATTCCCAATAGGTCCTTGGTCTGCCACAGGGTCCAGTGGGATGAGCCTGATACAACTCTAGTGGGAGCTGACCAGGGGGTATCCTTATAAGGTGCCCACACCACCTCAACTGGGTCCTCTCAATTCAGAGGAGCAGTAGCTCTACTCCAAGGCTTTCCCAGATTGTTGATCACCTCATTCTATAAAGGAAACTAGGCCCAGTAACCCTAACCATAACTAATTTCTACCACTTGTACTCTCAAATTTATTCTTTCATTCACTACCAACAGCTCGTGAGTCAAATACTAATGTACTGCTCTACCTTATTTTAAATATAAATGTATTCACACTGAGAAATTAAAACAAATACAGTAAAGTAAAAAGAGCCTATACCCTGCAGTAACCTATCCCATCATGCACCATAGAGTGGAAGAGGAGGGACTCATATCCTGGGTCCTTTACTCTTCTCACTGTATATGTTTCCCCAATCTGTAATTATTTGTATAACACATCTATTGAACTCTTGAATCAGTGAATGAGGTATTTTGCCTGTCCCTGTAAAAGACATTTGGTTTGAGCTTTGGGGTTAAATTCTGCTCCAGAAGGGTGACCTTTCATTGTGGCACTTTTACCCGTAACCTCTGTGACCTCAATAACAAAGCTATTTTATACAAAGCACACATAATAGTGCCTGCCCCGAGCATCTCCTGACATGCTCTATAAGTGGACCTCAATTTTTGTCTCAATACCTTTGTAAATGCAGTAAAATCACATAGATTTTAAATTAACATGCTCCTGTCACCTAATTCCCTCTCTTGCCTTGAAAATAGTGACTTTGTTCTGTTCCACTTCATTGAAATTCAATATGCACTGTAATCAATAAATTCTTCCAGAAAACTTTTATTACATTTGCAAAATGTATAATGTGTGTCTTTTACTTATTTTTAAATAATAAAATATTTCAACAATTTTAAATAAAAAACAACAACAACAAAAATAAACTTACTTTGGTGAGGTAGGTATTAAATTCTGTTTGGAAATTGTTTTGATAGCCTGAGAAACTGTCATTTTCTGAAGGTTAATCATCTTCTTTCCTTAAGACTTTACTGAAAAATGCTAAACCAAAATGAGTTCAGTTTGAAAATATTCTCCAGAGGAAATGACAAAATTCTGAAGTACTAATGATAATTATATGCATGTAAGTCTTCAATATCACACCACTGACCATCTATCAACACTATGTGGATTAAAATTCAACTATAATAATAATAATAATAATAATAATAATAATAATAATAATAATAATTATTATTATTATTATTATTATTATTATTATTATTATTATTATTATTCTTTGAATTAAAGCTGGATCAGCTATTATCACTGCTTTATAAAAAAGTTGCTTTTTAGTCTTGATCTTTTTAGTCTTGATTATACACAACCAATATATAAGTCTATTAGCAGTAAAGGTTCTTTCACAGTGGAATATACTTCAGTAGCTATATCTTGGAAGTAAAATTCTAAACTGTATCCATACATTTTATATGATTTTTGTTGTGATTCCTGGGTATAATTGAAAATTAATACTTGCATTCTTACTCCCCCCATAAATAAATCTTGATTCCTCCTGAAGGACATTAAAACAAGATATAAGGGGGTCTTGAAATTTCCACATACTACTAAGTTTTAATAGTGAAAAAATAGTTCACATTGCTCAGTCTATCTGAAAAGAAAATGTCAATATAAATTTGAGCACCCCTAAAATGGGTCTTACTATTTTCAATGCATGAGTGCGCAGTAGGCTAAATGTGGGAAATACAACACAATCATGCACTCAAAGAGCCAAATGCAAAAGAGATAGCACAGGAGATAATGAAAATGTTTGAAAGACACCTTTTCTTAGAAAATAAAGGTTGTAATCTAGTTGAATCCCAAACATTAATTTCCTGCGCAGTTCATCAAAATGAAATGTTTATGGTGAATTAAGATAAAGTTTACCTGTTGTCTTGAGGCCACATTAAGGTTTGAGTATGAATGAAGCAAGCTGATACAATAATGTTAATTAAAATAGCATACGACTGAATTTGAACAAATCATTTATGACCACAAAAATGTCAATTAGACCATATACGTTACACACAGCATGTATTTTAACTGGCACCTATGCTCATGCTTGACAGTAAGCTATGTGTGTGCATGCATTCTCATGATTATCCATTCAGCGGTGAAATGGTTAGGAATCACTTCACTATTATTTTGACATACTGAGATGATGTATCATACAAAAACTGTGACATTTAAAACATACTCTTTTTATTCTTCTTTTCTAAATTGTTCAATACCAACTATCGTGTAAGACACAACCCTTTAGTCATGACCCATTGCTAGGAGGAATAGTTCACATTGAAAATCCAGTCTATGTATGGTGTGTCTGTGTGTATCTGGTGATTGGGACCTGATGGATGGATGACATGATTGAACATGTGCTGTGGTTTGTAGTTAGGTAGACGACTGGGAAATTGAGTCTGTTGCAGATGTTTTATCTTTAGAAGTTTTATGTTCACTTTGAAACATGGATATGGTGTACCTTTAAAAGAGCCATACTAAAGGTACAAAATGCGTATGTTTGAGGGTAGCATAACAGTGACAGAGAATAATCTAGATCAATACCCTTTTCTGAGAGTATAATAATAATAATAATAATAATAATAATAATAATAATAATAATAATAATAATAATATCTGACCAGGTAAATTTCATAAAAATATTTTACTTGTGAACATTTTAATATTTGTCCAGGTAGATTTTTGACTAACCGCTTTATTTTTTAAAATGTATTTATTTAGAGATTTTAATACAATATCTAGAGAACAGGTACACTTTTTCCAACTCTATTCTTTAGTAAAATGTCCAATAAAGTGTGTTGCTAGTTGAGCCCAATAACCAGCACATCAATGAGCTGAGGAACCATCATCTTTCTACCACAGTGTAATGGCCTCAGGTAGAAGCAGACTATGAGCTCATCTCTGTAGCCTTAAATAATCCAGAGCACATGCTATACTGCTTTTACAGCCAAACAATCATCGCAAATCAATGAAACACTTTTAGACTAGACATGAATGAGAAAAAGATGAAAAAGGATCTGAAGAAAATGTCTATAAAAATCTTATTGCATAAGCGAGGGGTCTTTGTACAAGCTGAGATGTCTGAAGGCTTGGCTGAGAATTAGGCTGACATTATTCCAAGAACATGAGGAAATTTAAGGTGTCAGGTGTTCTGGCAGCATGTGGTAGGGCTGAATTTTGAACTAGGTTTCTGCTTTCATTCAGAATCACATGCCTGGCAGGTGTAGACATCTGAAAGCATCCCTTAGAGCAAGAACATGACTGCGAGAGGTTGTACAAAAGGGAAGGAAGATTGAGCTTGTTTTATCCTCATCAAATCCACACTGGTATCTAAACATCTCAAAACTAATAGTGAGTGGCATATAATACAACACAATACACCACAACTAGGCATGTGTCAGGATATAGTTGAGGATGCAAGTGCAGGTACTCAACAGTTTTATTTAAAAGCAGCAAACTAAACAGAAACGTAATCCAAAGACTGAGTAAGATTCAAGTCAGCCGATGAACAAACAACATGAACACGACTAGGCCAGAGCAATATGAGAAAAGTGGAACAAGATCAAAGCTGGAAAGACAATCAATAATCAACAGCTTGGTATAGACTGGTACACAATGGTGCAGAGTGTATACTACATGATGATCAAAGATACTTGAGGGTTATAAATACACAAACTAATCAAAGGCATACTGAACACAGGTGAGAGTAATAATGACACGTTAGAGAGACAACCAATGACAAGACATGAACCAAAACAAAAACACATGGCAAAGTAAACAAACACTTAACAACATGGAGGAGCATGCCATATCGTTGCGTGCTGCTATGCGCAGTGACCAGTTACCTCTGCATGACAGGATGTGGCAAAGTGGGGTTACTGTTTCCATTCTGGGGTTAATTATTTTCCAATATCAGAACATCCTGAAGTGTGTTATTCCTATTATACCTCAAGATAAAAAAAACTGGACACACTGATTCTGTTTATTTTCTTCCCATTTTCTCCCCAATTCTATCATCTATCATATGAAAGCTACCAACCAAGGAAGGTGAAGGCTAACATGCTTCCTCCAAAACGTGACACCAGCCAACCATGTTTTTTTGAGCTGCGTTATAGGGCAGCATATCACATTGGAGAAAAGTGTCAACTACCATCTTCTGCATACATGAGCTCACAGATGCCCACATTTGGCTAGTGTTGCTATGACTGACAAGGGTGAAAGATTATGACATCCTTCTCACTTAGATACTATGGACAATCTGTGCTTCTTTTACAATAGTTACAGTTACAGTTAGCTGAAGTTGAGTCTTGTTCTGGATGCAAATGCAAATAAATAAATAAAAAACATGCAGAAGGTCATGTGAGAGTCACAGTACACAAAACAAACACGGTCAATACCAGAATAGCAACCAGAAAAAAAAGCTTAGAATCATTACTAGTGGTGTGCTAGGAGCAAGACATTGCACCAAATGAATGAGAAAATTCGATTTATGAAGGGAGACCAAATTCTGACACCAAATGTGATACTGTGGGATTTAAAAGCACTGTGACATGGAAAAAAAAAAAAAAAAAAAATTATCCAAAACCAACAACCAGCTCACAGTAGCACTTAGGTGCAAGGTGTTATTTATTAACAGGTGTGGAGATGGCAAAAAGCAAGTGATTACGCAGTGTATTTACAACAAAAAAAGGATGGTGAAGCTAAGGGAGGAAAAACTACTGAAACAAAGTGACAAAATAATCAAAGGAATATACCAAAATTAGTAAAGGAATACACAACCAGTATCCACAATATAATTTACTTGTTTGCGGCACCACAACTGCACACTCACTTGTCCGGCCTACCAAGAGACCCCGTACTGGTGCCTTGGACTCTTTTTTATAGCCCGTAACGCCTCTCTTTTGGAGTATACAACACATGGGTAACATGTACATATGTAATATGTACAAATGTAATATGAAAGAGATTAGTCCAAGTGCTACGAGATCGGCGTGTGCACCCGCATATCCGATAGCAGATAACGGCAGGGGAATGTATGAAAAATTGGCATGGGTGCTCATGTGTGAGTAAACACCGGTGCTGATTAGCAAACAGGGACGGCCTGCTCCGTCACAACTGCAAACAGGTGTGTTGACTCAGCAATGTGATGATGGTGATCTGGGAAGTGGGTCATGTGCTCGACCGTTCTTAGGAATTGGAATTTGATTGAGAATTGTCAAGCTGTAGCATGGAATTCTGTCAGCTAGAGTTTGTTGTGAGAGTTGGTGACATGACATGAAATGTTTAATGGAAATGCTTAATAAGTGCAGGATAAGGAAGCTTTATTGATAAAACTTGAACTCAGTTCCAAATCAACAGGCAAAATTGTGTTGAGTCCTTATATAGTCTGGGAGAAATTGTGCACAGGTGTGTGTGATCAGTAAGATGGTGACATGTGTCTCTGTGGTGGTTAGGTGTTGTAGTCCTCGGCGGCCATATTTGTAGGCTGCATGGTGTTCTGGAGAGTGAAGTTTAACACCAAATCCAGCATTAATGTGACACAACAGATGTTTTATGATATTATGTAAAGCATTTCAATAGCAAAATGTTCATTTAATGGAATTAACCTACAGCATTTTAAACACATTTTTTCTTTACATAAATGTACATTCTTTTAAACGCAGAGATCACGCTACTTACCCTAAATCCATGTGGCTGGAGTATTAGAAATGTGCTCCACATGCAGCATGATGTATCTTTGCACAGTGTGATTTTTATATTTGCCAGTCCATGTGCATTGAGAACACAGAAGCATTCACATTGTCTCTCATTATCATTTTTGTTCAAGAGTGCAGGAGTGCACTGACTATGACGATGTGACCTTGGCACGCTTCGTGCGCTTAAAATGCGCTCTAAATGACTCCTGTCTGCCACCCAAAATACCTCACTAAATGTCATAATAATGGCTGTCCACGGGGCAATTAAATGGGCCATTCATTTTGGGTGTGCTGTCAGACGTCTCATTTTAATATCCTGGTTTTTCAGACAGTGCTAAATGCATGCCTTTGTGTGTGCTCATGGATTCATAAAAAAAAGGAAAAAAAAAGAAAAAAAAAGAATCCTCCCGGACGGCCATCAGTGTTCGTTAAAAGCAAGATTAATGTGGCCATTTACACAAAGGGCTACAGCTCTTTTATGTCAGACCCTCAAACCCCAGTGTCCACTTTCCAGTAATGAGTCAAGTACCGTGACAGAAGACGAACATTATAAAAGCCCCATTAGTTGACAGACATCCATATCATGGATGTCAGAGGCAGAAATTGTACCTGTTGGAGCTGTCAGTGGCAGCATGGTGAATAAACCCATTTTGTCATGAGCAGTGTGACCAAACTGTGCTTCTTTTTTTTCAGTCATTGCAATGATTCGTGTGTACATGAACAGAGCAAAAGGTCTCAGGCTGGGCTGTAGTATGTTATGTACAGATTGGAAAGATTGCATAATATTTTCTATCTTCTGCTTCATGACAGCTTGTGCACTCAGCAGAGGTTCAGGAAAACATAATGGAATTTACAACTGTAATGATAAATACCTGTTGTACTTATTGACTAATTTTGGTATAAGAATTGGAGAAATGTAAAATGTAATATAATTGCAAAGAAAAAACAACAACAAAAAAGCTAATTTAATAGGGTGTGAGGATTTACAGATTCAAATCACTGCACCAGTCTCAGTATCGTTAAACCCCGAGGCATTGATTCAGATCAGCATATATCAGGGAAAAGTTGTTTAGCAATGGTGACTGAATGAATCTAAATGTCTCTAAATTGGAAAAATGTTATTGTCACAAATGTTTTTTTTCTGATTTATCTTTTTGTGATCAATCCTATTTTTCACATGTCATTGTGTTACATGATTTCATCTATGCATTTTCCATATTGCTTTTCCTACACAGGCTTGCTGGGGAGGCTAGAGCCCATCCCAGGAGCACAAGGAAAGGGACACCGTGGACGGAGTGCCAACCCTTCGCAGGGCGCAATCGCACACCCATTCACACACTACAGACGATTTTTAAATGACAATCAGCTTAAAATGCATGTCTTTGTACTTGGGGAGGAAACCCAGTGGAAACCCCTGAAGCATGGGGAGAGCATGCAGGCTCCCATGCACACAGGGCAGAGGCAGGATTCAAACCCCCAACCCCAGAGATACAAGGCAAACATGCTAACCACTAAGCCATGTGGTTTGTTTTTGTACTGCCTTGCATTTGTTTAATTGTCTGATTTGGAAGAATGTAGTGGTAACATTTGAAGCTTGAAGGACTTCATGATACTTATAGTTTAATCCTTACATTATTTTTTTTTCTTTGAAGAATTTACTCTTGAATTATAAATTTCCACTGAGTAAAATGTATTTCTTAACTCATTTCATGACAGTTGATTTGTTCAGGATATAACCAGAGATCAGATTGAATCAATCTCAGTTTGGAGAAGCAGTGGCTCTAATGAGAGGCTCTTCTGGACTATCATGTGCTTCACTCTCTCATGAAGAGTAAACCCAGCAACCCTGTGGTGGAACCTCATTTTTGCTGCCTGTCCTTGCGACCTGGTTCTTTTCATCACTAGCCACAGCTTTTTACATCACAGCACAGTCCAATACAATGAATGTAACACTGCTGTTTGTAAATATCGCCCACTCTTTTTCCATCTCTCATGAATAAAATCCCAAGACTCTTACATTTTCCATGAGGGGTGAGGTCTCTTGCTTCATCTGATGGGAGCATCCCACTCATTCCCAGGAGAGAACCATTGCCTTGGACATAGGTGCTGAGTTTCACTGCAGCTGCTTCACATTCAGCAGTCAAACATTTAAGTGTGTGTTGGAAGTCCAGTTGGTGCCAAGATAGTGTCAAGTGAACAACATCATCAGCAAATAAGAGGGATGTTACCTCTAACTCCCCCATACAGGACACCTCTTCAACTGTAGCTGTGTCTTGATATCCTGTTCATGAAAATTAAAAAATATATATATAAATAAAATTATTGGCACATGTTTATCAGCTCCAAGACATTTAGCAGCATTTTACATTCTGTTGTTTTGTTTTTATGGTCTCTGCAGACTGATACACATAACTGAAAGGGGAATCAAAGATTTTGGCCAGAACATGTTGATTTTTTAATGAGCACCATCACTTTATAAGAAGGGCTAAATGTTATTCTGGGGTTTTGTGTCGAACATTAGCAGATCGCTCAAACACTGTGGCTTCATTTCAACTCTGTTGGATCAATTCCTCTATTGATTTCAAGCAAAAAGGCCTGGCTAAGAATCTCTGGAGTCTGTGTTTAACTATTCTGCCTAAGGCAGGCAGGAGGATTCATTATAAAAGATGAAGTGCTTTGTGGAACAGGGTTAAGTCTTGTACAAATGGCTTGTTGCATTCAGTCTCTGTCTTTGGTGAATTGGGCTTGTGTATGGATTTGGGAAGGTTATGGAAAGTGATTCCAGGTTGTAGCACTCATATTGATCTAGCGGAAGTCAAGCATTGAAGCTTTTTGTCTGCAGTCTGTTGGGTTTCACATTTCAGATCCAGATGTGTATACAGACACATATGATGTGGACAGGTCATATATATATATATATTTGTCCCAAGGGTATGTAATGCAAATGATACAGAACTGCTTTTTTTCTGATTAAAAAAATTATAGTTCTCTATTGTTTGTTATTCTGTAATACTGATTTTTGTCTGCCCAGCCCTTTTGAATAGTTCTTAATAAATACAGTGTTTCTGCTTTCTGCAGCACATGATTAAATTATTGATGGAAATCATGTATGAAGCAGGAGTAGATTGCTATGCTTTATCAGAGGACACAAAATTAAATGTTACAACAACAAAAAAAATGTATGTCAGTAAAGAAAGCAGAATATTAAGTGGTAAGAGACCACTTTTCAGACAAAAAACACAATGAAGGCTGCTGGATTTTGTGAAGTCAAAGTCTCCAGAAGAACCGTGTCTGGTTCTGCAAGATGCTCAATAAAAGTTACAGCTCATTTCCTTATAAAACTGCACTAACTCTACCTGAGACTACCTTTTTTTAAGCAAAGGGTCATAACACCAATCATTGCCTTTGTTTCATTTATTATTGTTTACTGCTCTTTATAGTATTTTTAATAGTAAGTTGTCTGTTACAAAAAAATCATCTTACAACATAATCCTGTAATAATGCTCAGTTCTATATAAAGAAATAAACCTACAGTGTATAGTCTCTGCTTGAAATAGTTCTTCCACATGCACAGACCTTATGAATGATATCAGTGGACAGCTTCGATGATGTTCACTGTCCTCTTCTGTCCATGTAGGGAGCAGATTCTGCATCCTTTCACAGGAAAACAGCTTGTATTGATTAGTTGTCTCTGTGGATTAGTGTGATCAGCCGAGAGTGATAAAGCTAACCTCCATCATCTCTGAGAGATGCACAGAGCAGAGCATCTTGCAGGCCCAACTCCAATTTTTTTACACAAAGGCCATGTGGTTGAATAAATGTGTTTATTTGCCTATTTGCCTTTCCGTAGTGCCCATGTACATACAGCTTTGTTTCCATCATTTGAAAGGCTGCTATCAGATCACATTTGTGTCTCTCTCTCTCTCTCTCTCTCTCTCTCTCTCTCTCTCTATATATATATATATATATATATATATATATATATATATCCTCTTCTCTTTAATTGTAATGTGATGTGTGTAATGTGACACATGTTGTCACCTGCATCTGAACAGGTAGTAAGTGACATTAAGATGTGTTTTTTTTTTTTTTTATAAAGTTTTTTTTCTGGGTGGCATAATGATGCAGATAGAAGCATTGCAAACTCATATTGGCTCTTGAACAGGGGTGTCCAATCTTATCTGCAAAGGGTCAGTATGAGTGCAGGTTTTCATTCCAGTCAAGCAGGAGCCACACCTGTTTCCACCTGTTTAATTAGTTGAGCTTGGCTTTCGGATCCACCACGACCCTGACCAGGATAAGTTGGTTACTGAAGATGAATAAATGAATTAACGATATTATTATGCTATTTAAGTATAAAGGACATTATCAAGAAAAATACTGTATTTTAATTCAAGTGTGTGGTGATGATTTGCACAGTGCTAACCTGAAGCCTGTGAGCTTCCTTCACCTTATTAGCTTCATAGCTCCAGTGCAAAAGTAATGTAGTTTTTGAACTGTTGATGATGTGTTGATTAATTAAGCTTTTCACTGCTTCTGTACTTATAGGTTAGTGTATTGCTTATTCATCCTAAAACAGATTTATTTCTGTTACAATATTACTTCTGTCTCTCAGAGCTGGGCTTCTGTTTTCTTACTTCTCAATCCAGTCTAGCAGTCATTAGATATGCGAGATATCCTGCGAGAAATCACCAGCACACTCTTGGGTTTGTTTTTTCTTTCTTTTTTCTTGGCCAGAGTCATCTAAAATAGCTTCTGACTTTACTCAGTATTACATGTACAAGATGGTGTTTGGCATTCTATATGTCTGTATACTGTAATGAATTATAATCACACTATCCTGTGTTACCCAGAAGAGGATGTGTTCCCATTTGAATCTGGTTCCGCTTAACGTTTCTTCCTCATGTCGTCTCAGAGAATTTCTTTGCCACTGTGACCTCTGGTTTGCTCATTAGGGATCATCCGGATCTCTGTAAACTTGCTTTGAGACACTGTCTATTGTTAAAAACACTCTCTATTGTTAATAGCACTCACTCATATAAGATTGAAAAATTTAACTGTACAGCATGTTGATTTTCTTTTGTTAGACAGTAGCATCTTCATCATCCTGATGCTACATCAGAGTGCAAGATACAAGTTTGCTGATATTCGTTCTGCTTAGAAAAAAAAGATTTCAATATCACTATACTACTACTACTACTACTACTACTACTACTACTACTACTAATAATAATGTCTGCTGCTTTCTAGAAGGCACTTTGATATTTATTTATTTTTTTTCATTTGTCCTGTTACGGTACCTGAGGTGGAAGCAAGTGCAGGCGATGCCGAAGCAGGAAGGCGAGGAACAGGCTGAAATCATAGTCATGATACAGGCAGTAGTTAGACGATCAGGCGAACAGACAATACTGGGCTAAAACAGGTAATCATAGTCAAGACACAAGGCGGTAAATCCGTAAACCAGGAAGATCCAATAACAAAGAAAATGGCTTGGTGAAATGGCAGAGACGCGACGGCTGAGCATTTACTTCGCAAAGCTCCAATGTTAACAAGGTCTCTTATAAACTGTGTTGTGAGATTGAATGCAGGTGTCCGTAATCAAAACTCCGGAGAATGCGAGCATGTGCGTGTATGGGAAGTGTAGTCAACTTTGGTCATGTTTGTAGTTCGCGCTGCATTCTGGGAACTGTAGTCGTGAGTTCGCAATGACGTGACATGACCAAGTTGTAATATGCATTTTTATTAATGTTTACTTAATAAGCAATCCAAAACAATTATTAAATAATAGCATGAATCAAAAATATTTTTTAAAAGGCCATTTTTCCATAACTCTCAATCTTCACCTGATTTGAAGAAG
>JANDJT010000071.1:7834791-7847934 GCA_024331685.1 Stegophilus panzeri | reverse complement strand
AGCGCGAGTCGCGAGCCGAGCTGCTTAATGTAGGCATTACCATGCACAGCCTCTCGAGGCTGCCATCGCATGCTACACCCCTTTTTTTTTTTCTTCTCTTTTTTTTAAAGGAATAGAAAAGTTCTGAGATTTTGAGAAAAGATAGCAAGGAAATGAAGCGTCTTTTTGTTTCTTTACACAAACAACTGATATGCAGTCTTTCGCTGAAGATAATAAAGGCTGATGGCGCGGTTCACAGGAGCCATATTTATATCACGCGACGCGCTTAATTTCCACGTCACCGATCATGCCAGGCCTATAAATAGGCATGATTCTACACAAGCTTCAGATGCCGGGCACACGCGAGAGGCACTCCCATATTGTTATGCTAAATGCAACGTCGAAGTTCCCTTTGAAAGGGAACACAGATAACCCCACACTCAAACTGATTACAGGTAGCAAGTTTACCAAAGCTTACCAAAACCATTACTACCACATAGCAGTATCAGCCTAATTGATAAAGACTGTTACAACACAGTTGAATTAAAGAAAACTGATCTTAGTGACAGTAACCAACACAAAGCAAAATAATGAAACAAAGCAGAACAAAGCAAAGCAAAATAAAGCAAAATAAAACAGCCCAAGGCAGCCCAAAGCAAGCAAAGCAGTCCAAAACCAAACAAAAGCAGCAACGTGGCTCAGCGAGTGAGGGGGTGGAGCTATACAGAAACGATCACATCTCACTCAGCCCGCCTTAACACATGCAAAATCGAGGACCCTAAGAACAAACAGGTGTTACAACCTCAATCTGGAAAGCATGCAAAATCATTTAGCTCGAGTAATAGAACCAAACGATTTACCTACCGTGATCTGATGACACAGTACTCACGATGGCACATATGAAAATCATGATAGCTTCTTTAATAGTTATGACGGCAACAGGTGGCGCTCCAACCGGGGCTATGTTAAACTACCATGCTACACAGATGGGGGCCTTGATGGCACACCGCAGTGTGTGAGCAGCACACCACCCATGCACACAGAATCGGTAGTCGAACGTCACACTAAACAAGTAAATCGCATGGTAAGTAGACAACGCTAGCATCAAACAGTTAAGCGACAAAGCTAAAAACACATACCTCTGTAGGCCATAGCAATGAAAGGAAGGGGCGGGTTTTCGACCATGACGCATTCTGGGAGGCATAAACAACCGCTTATATACTGTGGTAGGGAGAGAGCCCATTGGCCACATAGTTAATAAGGATGACGTTTTAACCACGACACACACCCCACTACACCTCATTTACGACAAAAGATCTTTGTAAATGATCAATCCTACATATTTTATTGAGTTAAAAAAGAGAACTGAATGAATGCAGTGACTGTATAAACTGAATATCAAAGAAAGAAGCCTGTGATCCAGTCATAATCCCTTAATGTAACATGAGTACTGGGGAAAAATGTAGAAAATATGTTTGGCCCTGAGCTGGATTATTCTAACTCCAAATCAATTTGACCTTAATGCATGACTGACTAAAATCTATATCTCAACTCTTAATTTAGCAGTGAAATATTCTTCCAATCAAACACTTTTTTACATTACAGCGTATCCTGATTCTTATTCAGAGGTTAGAAGATGCTTGAAGTGGAAACACTCAACGATATAGCCACTCGAGTTATGGCCAGTTTACTGCTTCTTAACCCAGTCACGCTCTGTTAGTTTGGGGTCCTGACCCCACCCTGCCTGGCTGTACTCTGATTATGGATAGGAACCTGGTCTGTCTGTTTCTTGACCCCAGCCAAGAACTTGATCCTTTTGGTGAAACCCCAAATAAACCCCAAGTAAGTGACTCTGCACATTCATCCTGCCTTTTTCAAATCTTCCACTGGAAGAGGAATGTGGTGAGAAGTTGTGATGTGACTCAGACCCTCTCAGTGACAGCCAGAGACAAGAATTCACCTCAACTTATTCAGAATGCATCATGATTTTATTTATAGGTATATTGTTTATAGGAAAACACCTTGCTGTTTTTCTTATGGTGCAGTTGTATTGAGACAAAGTAAGTTATGTCTTTATGCACAAACTGTATTGTATTGTGCTGATGTGCAATATTTTCTCAGACAGGTAACGCACAAATACCCTTACTCCTACACTTATTACAATGTAATAAAGAGTGTAACTACACTGTAACAACTAGTGAATAAAGAATAGTTATTATGTACTACATATGGAACTAATACTAATTACAACATGGGGTTGCATACACCTTTAAAATGTGTAAATACATGTCTGGATTCCACAGCTGGGTGTATTTCAATTAAGTAAAATAAGAACGTGAAAGGTTTGTCTGACTGTAGGAGTCAGAACAGCTCATGAAGACTAAACAAAATGTACTGTAGCACAATTCAATAAAATCTTATTTATAAAGTGCCTTTAACAATGGACATTGCAACAAAGCAGTTTTGCAGAAATCCAGATATAAAATTTTAAATGAATTTTATCATTTATCCCTAATGCACTCAAAAAACAAACCTATTGAATCTACTCAATAAATGTAAGGTAACAATTTGGACTCAGTTTGTTTTGGGTAGATTTTAGCCCATGTTTTGAGTAAAGATTACCTAAATATAACAGCTATGACAAACTAAAAGAAATGAGGTAACATACACCTAACATTTCTCAATCCATTACACAACAAATTACTTATAGAAAGTGAGTAATATTATCTCTTGATTTTAGTAGGCAACTGTTCATCTACTTAATTATTAGTAATAATGAATTAATTTGATTAATTAAACATTCAGGGAAGGTTAGATTGAAAAATTATTGTCAGACACAGGAGATTATACTGATCACATAAATTACCTTTTAATTGACCAAATGTTCAAAAGATTAACAATAGAGGTACAAAAGAACCGAACTTATTCAACTGAAACAAGTTTCTCAAACACTTCAAACGTGGATTTGGCTTTTCAAACAGTCTTATGGTCATCTCATTAACAGCTTCACATGTGGTTCCAAGTTTGAACAACTGTATTTAAGATTGCTCAAATAAAAATAATACAATTATTTGCACATTTTCAACCCAATGTTTCTATTTGCAATTTACAAAGTGCTTATGCTATGCATACTTAAGAGAGTAGAGACACATGCTTCAACATAGTTACATCTGGTTCAGTGGGCATGTTTCTGACCAGAAGACCATGTTTCTGACAAAGATGGAGGATACCAGTTTATCATCAACACTGACATAAAGATCAGTTCCTTATTCTCTTTTAGAGAAAATCTTTATCAAAGGTCACCATTCATTTGCAGTTAGGTAGCACACCCATAATATTCCTCAGTCTTCACTCAGTGTTCAGTTCAGGTACATGAAGTTCATGTATCGTTAGTGAAAACTGGCATACACAAATGCTTCTCACATGCCCTCCAATGGTTTTCATGTAGATCTGGCTGTGGAGGGAAAAGAAAGTCAGAAATAAGACATTTCAAAAGTGCTAACACATCAAGATTTAGGCAGGACATGAAATCATTGCATTTTGGATTAACACATACAGTAAGCTGCATCTTTATAAGACACACTGCTATTGCATACATGGTGAATAACTACATCAGCAATTCAAAAGTGGAGAGCAGTAGTTAAAGCTAGCTGAAATATGATGAAATATGAATTTTGGCTTATTTTGAGTTTTATTTTGATTTACTCTGGCAGAGAGGTATTAATTTAACTACATGTTTATTATTGAGGTTGTAGTTTGTAGTAGTGTTGAACTGGGCTGCATTATATTGAGAGGTGTTTCTAATATTTTGGCCACCCCATTTACACATGAGAGGGGCAGACTATTAGAAACACTGTTATACTGTCTATTGCATGATGTATTACATCATATCTTGATTTTAATATAGACAACTCTAAGTATTGACAACTTTACTTTAATTTCTTCTCTGCTCTGATCACCAACACCTGTCTGCTCTCAGTGCATCCACTGTCTGTCTCTGTCTCTCTCTCGACCACACACTGGCTACGTGCCGCAATATTCCTTAAAGCAGTTTTGCTAGACCTGTTTCACTAATTTCAACCATGCACATCACGCTAATGGCAGCTAATTTCTTTTATTTACCAAAGTAGATTTTTACTCACATTTTCATGTGCCAGTTTTGGACCCTGCAGTCTGCTGTTAAAGCTAAATTGACCGACTACAAATTGTAACCTGTTAATACCAGGCTGCAGCGCTGACAAGATAGTTAGCTAACTAGTTTAAATTTGAAGTCTGACACTAGATTTTACAATACTGTAAAATGGAACCATGCCCCTATAAACTACCATGACATGTAGCTAGTTTGAAGTAACCAATGTACTTGCCACCAACCTGTACATTGCTAAAAGGCTTTTTTCACTGCTACATTTTAGAATTAAAGTTAAGTAGCTCACCTTTCTTACATTTTCAATTCTGGCATTAGTGCTGCTAGCTTGCTAATCAGCAATAACACACTGCCAGTGCCTAGAGAAGGCTATAAACTTAAATTCCTGGACTAACACAGAAGCACGCTGACTACAACTTTTGTGATAGATCTTACCATGAAATAAGTTAACATTTGCATTCATGACATGATACACAGAAACAGGAATCTTACCAGCAACTCAACACTCCCAGGTCCCGCCAATAAAACTGATTTACCGAGCAAGACAGAGGTGACAGTAGCAAGGAAGAACTCCCTGAGATGACAAGAGGAGCCCATGTGACCCTAGAGAGGAACCAGACTCAAAAGGGAACCCATCCTTTTCTGATTGACACCAGATAGTGTGATTATAAATAATTTCTCTACTATAACTGTATGCCATACTATCCATCCATCCATAAATCTATTTAACTTTTTCAGAGATGTGGTAAGGTTCATATAAAAATAGTTTAGGTGTAGGATCAAACCAGGCAGCAGAGATGATAACAAGGAAAGATAAGACTTTCCAATTTCTATGAGACTGTGGTAGCATCTGCTATGCAGTAGTCTCCTGGGGCGTCGGGAGCACAGAGAAGGACAGGAAACTACTTAACAAACTGGTTAAGAGGGCTAGCTCTGTCCTGGTCTGCCCTCTGGACAGCACAGAGGTGGTGGGGGAGAGGAGGATGTGAGCTAAGCTGATGTCAATCATGGGCAATTCCTCCTGTTTTACTATTAATTATGTACTTAAAAAATTTATCTATGTCTTGTGTGGTATGTATGTGTTCATTGAGTTATTTCCTGAAACATAAGATTTAGGAAATTCATGGATAATGTCATTACATTATCCATGAAAAGGCATGGTACCACCCATCTGCAGAGACAATGGACTGATTAACATCATGGGTGGAGCATATGGCTTACACCAAGCCATAAAGCAATCTCTGGTTGGTTGGAACACTTAGAGGGTGGGACTAGCCAAAAAGAGTTAAAATCCAACTCTCTGCTCTCTGCTCTCTGCTTCATTCTTCCGCTCAACTCAGAACTCAGATCTCATCAGAGGCGGCGGCAGGAATCTTCAATCAACATCTGCTCGGAGACCCCAGCTTTTCAAAACTCCCGCCGCTAGCTCTCCAAACACTCCTAACACTGTGCCACATGGAAAAAATTGGATCAGCTGAACTTATTTCTGTGCTCCTCGAGTCAGTGAATTGGTTCAGTAATTTCTGAGATCTGCACTGGTCTCGTTCAGTGTGTCAGTGTTTGAATCATTGGATCTTTAAGTCATGACAGAGAATTACTCTTTTCTTATCCAGAGAGTCAGTGTTTGAATCAGCAAATCTTTCAGTCATGACAAAGATTTGCTTTTCCCCCTTATCCAGTGAGTCAGTGTTTAAATCAGCAAATCTTTAAATCATGACAGATATTTGCACTTTTCTCATTCAGCGTATCAGTGTTTGAATCAACGAATCATTGTGTAGCCTGCTTTAGATGACGGCGCATTCAGGCGCACATTAGTGCAATAGAACAAATCGGCAAATGAATCTGAAAGAATAATTTAACTAAATGGTCTCTAATAACTTGAATAACTGAAAAAAATTTAAGATGGCCTAATTGTTTCACAGAACACTTCATGAACTGCTATAAGGCATAAAGGCTCTTGAAGTTGTACTGTACAGCCTGTTGTAAATCTGCATTTTACACAGCAGTAAGAAGCACTTTATAGTGTGCTATATTTTATAGTGTATAAATGTGATGATTGCACTGGTGATGGTTTTGATTATATGAGGCTGATGAGCAGCAATAATCCATACTGTAATTAGTTTCAGCTTTCTAGTTGATCAAATTATTTTACATAATGAAAATTTTAAACTCACCACTGTGATTTTGTTTTCCTATTGAATAACACTTTAGTGTTGGAAAAAGCCTTGAATAAGACATTATGAAAATGTGCCACAAGCAGATGCCCCGGAACGGATTAAATATTCCAAATTTCCCTTCCACCATTATCATAAACCCATACCCACTGAGCCAGGCCTCATAACCATATTTAAATGTACATTTTAAATGCCTTTTTCTGCCATGCGGAGACTGGGCTGATTAAAAACCAAATCTTGTTTCCAGACTTTGCATATTAATTAGCTGCTTAAATTGCACTGTCAACTCCCAGAGTTTTGTCTAATTAATAATAATAAAGCCCCAAGATGGTGGATTTTGCTAATCCTTTTGCAAGGGAAAAAAATGCAACACATAATTTCAAGTGAAAATGTCAATGGTTATCCCAGTCGCAACAACACCAGTGTAATAGGAAATGTAATTATGTTTCATTGTACTACACAGATGAGCTCTAATACCACACAGACGCTCTGAGATTAGTCTTAGGTGATACAGAGTCAAGTATCTCTGCATTAACCCATATCAAGTGTCTTATTTGGTCTTATGAAATTGTGCTAACATTTAAAGGAAGGTTTCAACGTATGATGCCTTGTTGGCCCTTTTCTAATTAAAGTTGACATATTTGTGCTGTTGTTATGGGTGATGAATATAACCAATAACATAAAGAAGTTTATTTTATTATTATTATTATTATTATTATTATTATTATTATTATTATTATTATTTACAAATGATAATTTCTACTGTAAAAGCAGCTATAACTGTATTTTTTTTATAATACAATGAAAATGACTGTATGATGACTTCATATTAAATGAAAATGACTTCATATTAAATAATCTTAATGCATTACATTAACAATTGCTTGAAAGAACATTTGCACAAATTAAGAAATGTTTGGTGTCTTTGCTTCTTTGGACTAATTCTTTGCACTAATGTAGTAAAGAAAGTCTTTCCAAATCTTCATATACTCGCATTAAATATCATCATTAAGCTAATTATCCTTATTTTGAAATGAAGGATTTTGCAAAGTAGAAATATCATATTTAATTGGGACACAACTTCCAACTTTCTTGTACAATTCCACACTGAAGCTTAAGTCACCGGCTTCCAACATAACTTTAAAATCTCCAGCTACATTAAAAAAAAAAATAAAACTATTACCTTATATTATACTATACCCTGAATAGCATAGGTGAGTCTGTGTGACATGGCTTAACAACTAGATGCAAATTTAGGAAAATAGACTTGTTAGCTACATTAGCCTTGTAGCTGCAAAGCAAAATTAAAGAAGAAAACATCAGACACATAACATGCCTTTGGTAATTAATCACATTTGTGAAAAGAACATTGGAAAAATGTGTACGTTTAGTTTACATTATTGACAGCATTAGTTAATATAAATAAACAATAACAACAACGTCGAATGTCATTTAAGGACTAAATGTCAATACTTGAATTATTTGATTAAATGTATTGGTTTATGAAAATCTTATAAAAAAACGAACAAAAAAAAAACAGCTGCATTATCCACTGGTTTTCCATTCATGACTAAACTTAACCAACAAAAACTTAAGCAACGAGAACTTAATTAAGCTGTAACAGTGTCAAAATAAAATATCCCAATGACTTTATTAATGCTGAAGCTCATGGTGTGTTAATGTTAATTAATGTATAAAAGTATATTCTTAGTTAAATGTAAAACATTAACAATAACTTTGTTATTCAATCCTGTATTAATTAATTAATCTTGAGGATATAATGAGTAGATAATTGGCATAAATTACTGATTTTTTTTCTAATGCAGAAGAATTGGAGAGCCATGTGCGATTACAGAAATATTTATCTCTTGCAAACAAAAACCGGGAGATGTGATTCTGCCTAAACCATACTTGTTAAATGTTCTTCTTTTATGCACTGAAAGTGATGATTTCGTTTTGTACAGATATGTGCCATAGCAAAATGGACATATGTATAAGCAATCACAAATTGTCTGAATAATATAATCCCACATGTATTAAAATGGAAACATTCAGAATTATTTCATTATTTTTCTTTCTTTCTTTTTTCCTTCCTTCCTTTCTTTCTTTCTTTCTTTTAGTTCATTCATATGTTTTCTTCCAAATATCTTTTTAATGTGGAGAATAATGTGCATATTGCATTTTTACCCTTTCTGTCTTTTACCATATGCATGTGAAGTCATAAGCATGATTCTTCTGTCACCCTTTTTGAATTTCATTAAGCAGATTATGCCCGACATTACAAAGGGCCCTGCTGAATTGTATTAGCTTATTATAAAAGGGAAATGGCTTACATTGAACTTTGGTTCCTGAAAAATGGGGCGAAATCCTCTTTAACTCCTTGCTCATAATGTCAGCCATGTCATGTTACAATGTTAAATGGCACCAAATTAATCCTTCCTGTTTAAAGGAATTGTGTTCAAGCAGGATAATCTCAGAGCAGTATATTAGAGTGACTCACAGCATAATCCTCTCATATGTGTGCAAACCTGTGATTTTGGACAAACCTTGGTTCCTGGAGGAAACAAGCAGTGAAATGGTGCAGTACTGCAGACTATGTGTAATCTCTAGGTTTTTCATCAACACTATAGGCAATAAATAACAGTGGATGCTGAGAAGTAGTGTACATGTGCAAAGATTTACTGAAACCAATTTATGCACATGGTCAAGGTTAAATCCAGGGGCACACAGGTACATGCAGGGCAAGAAGAAAAATCGAAAACCAAGTGCATAGGCAAGAATAAAAACAACGAGCAAACAGGTTACAAGAGGCTGGACTGAAGAAGCAAAATCAGAATGTCAGTAGCAAACCAGCAAGGGTCAAGTAGAGAGAACCTGCATAGTGAGTGAGGAAGCAATATGAGACACAACGATAGCTAAAGCCATGAACTCATCCTGTTTACTTCCTGGTTCCTATAGATCCTCTCCCTTTGTAACGTGTCATTGCCTTACAAAACCTGCAAAAGCAATAAATAAATAAATACACAAATATATATTATATATATATATACAGTTGTGCTTGAGTTTCAACTTATGAAATGAAGACTGGACATTCTCCTTTAGGATTTTCAGGTAGAAAGCAGGATTCATGTTTCTCTCAATTAGTTTAAGTTGCCCAGACTCAGAAGCAGCAAAGCATCCCCACACCATCACACTTCCACCACCATGCTTCACTGTAGGTATGATGTTCTTTTTGTGTAATTCTGTGTTTGGTTTATGCCAGATATAACAGGACCCCTGTCTTCCAAACAGTTCCACTTTCGACTAATCATTCCACAGAACATTCTCCCAAAAGGTTTGAGGATCATCAAGGTGTGTTTGAGCAAAATTGAAATGAGCCATAATGTTCTTCTGGGTTAGCAATGGTTTTCACCTCGTGACTCTTCCATGGATGCCATATTTGCCCAGTGTCTTTCTGATAGTGGAGTCATGAACAGTGACCTTTATTGATGCAAGAGAGGCCTGTAGGTCCTCTGATGTTGTCCTTGGCTCTTTTGTGACTTCCTGAATGAGTCACTGCTGTGCTCTTGGAGGAATTTTGGAAGGTCGGCCACTTCTGGGAAGGTTCACTATGGTAACTACGGGGGAAAACACGTTGTCACACAGGTCCAGATGGTATTGGATAACTTTTTTGCTTTAATAAATAACTATCATTTATATTTTAAGTTCTATTTTAGATTTTGTTTTGTTTTCTGAAACTATTTAGTATGACATATACACAAAAACAGATTAAATGATTAAATGTGTGACAGGATAAACACATAATTCAAATAAATAAAATAAATTGTTGTTGAAATGCAAAAATGTTAAAGGAAACTGGGAGTTTTTGCATATTCATTGAATTCTCATAATCATTTGCTTATCAAAATATGTTACATGAAGAAGGAAGGTTTTCTGAAGACACTTGTTCTGTAAAATAAAAAAAACAAACAAACAAACAAATAAATAAATAAATAATAACACAGTAAAACCAGCTATTTAATTATTTGTAGAAATCTATTATTTCTATCAAGGACACAGAGAAAAACATCAGTGGTAGTGGGTAGCTTTTGTTTTATTACTTCTAAATATAGCCAAGAAGAAAGTTTAAAACAAAGAACAAAGTGTGTAGGTGGGACAGACAGTGATTGGCCATTGGGAACAGTGGTGAAAACCCCTGGTTGATTGTTGTCAGGCTTGGGAAATACATGTAATGGCATTACGTAATCAGTATACAAAAAACTGATAACTGTACTTCGTTACAGTTACGTCAAAAAACAAAGTAATCAGATTACAGGTAAATTTTGTAAAAATGGGAATACTATCAGGATTACATTTTCTTATTTAAAACCAAAGAAATTAATCTTTTGACATAACACAATATAAACAGCTGCTTGATTATAGTTCTGATTCTCTTTTGCCAGTCATGGCTCACATGAGCAACCTCCTGGAGCAATTTGCTAGAAATTAACAGAAATTATTCTCTGGAATGCTTTTGTTGGGGTGACCATAAGTCCTCTTTTTCCCGGACATGTCTCTTTTTTGGACATTAAAAAAGCATCCGGCCGGAATTTCTAAATCTGAGAAAATGTCCTGGATTTGGCTTTAGTTTCATTCTGACGTGCTTTTGGTCTAATACTGCATCATGTGTGCGCATGTTTGCATTGCTTTAACCCCTCTCTGTAATTCCCACCTTCTCGCACACCTATTGGTTGATTTTAAAAGTCTTGCAGTGACTATTGGCCAAATTCTTGCATCTCAACCATTAGCCTACTCTCAGTGAACACACGAAGGTGAAGCGCTGTTGTGTACGGCATCAAACAGTTGCTTGACAGTAGCAGCAAATGACTGCTGTCCTAAGTCAAAACAATGCCCATGGCCATATAAGGTCATTTTTAATTTCATGTTATCACATTGCTTCGTATTACATGGTCATTCAAATGTGTAAATGATGGCAGAAGGTACATTCCTGGTATCTAATATTTTATTTTATTCCATGGACATTCAAAAGAATATATGAAAAAATGTTAAATGTGGGCGGAGTAAACCCAATTTTATTTATATATATTTATGTGATGCTAATAGTGTGTCTTTTTCAGTGTATTAAAGTCTGCATTCATAGTAACACTGTTTTGAATGCTATTAAGAGACCCCCCCTCCCCCAAAACAAGCAAATAAATAAATAAATAATAATTTAAAAAATAGTAAAAAAGTGTGTCGTTTTGGAAAACCAGAATCTGGTCACCATAGCATTTGTGATGTAATGTTACCTGCATCAGGGACAGTGATCTTATATATATATATATATATTTTTTTTACATTTTTTTTATTTTATGAAAATATTGAACATGTTTTAAGCTCTAATATAAGCTCTAAATATATATTTTTTTTAGATCATACTGCTTTTCTCTTGACTTTATTTACATATGTGACCTTGAAGTAATCCAAAAATAATCAGATTACATAACTTTCATATTGTGATACTTGGATTACTTTACTGATAAATTTTTTTATGAAGTAATTTGTAACTGTAACGGAATAAATTTTTAAAGAAACCCTCCCAACCCTGGTTGTTGGTAACAATGGACATCAGTTCTGGGAAAAAATGGTGATCAGTTATTGGTTTTTGGAAACAATGGTGATCACCATTTTTTTCCCAGCACAAACCAATTTTTCCTAGTACTGATGTCCACTGTTACCAACATTTAAAACATGTTAACAAATGTTAACAAATTAACTATGTTGATCCCAATAACCAATCAGCAAGAACAACTCATTCAGGCTTTACACACCGGTGATGAGTTGGCTGAACCATGCATATAATCAGCAGCTGTGATATGAGCTGGAGTGTGGGACAAACACTACCAACTGCTTGGAAAGTCCCTACATTTGTCACAAGGGTCTTTTTTTTAAATAAAGTGAATAAGGAGGTCTAACCATTTGTCAAATTAAGCAACACGTTTGCTATGTTGGCAACATTGTTTAAAAGCCTCACACTTTTGGTCAGAATCAGAGACCTCAGGTGGAAGCTGCTTTGTGAATTGGATGCTGCCAAATACTGTCCAAACTATGATGTCTACTTGGAACCTTCAAATTAGAAAGAACTGGTATATATCTGGCTTCAGGACAGTTTCACTCTGAGAGGGAATGCTTGGTTGTTTGTATATGTCTGAAATATAAAGGTAGTAAATCATTCCTCTTCACAACTCTCATATTTGAATACTTTATTACTTTATTAGCTGAAGTATAGTTAGCTAGAAGGTCTTTTTATGGCCGAGGGGATGAGTAAATGACACTGACGATTTCAAGAACAGATTTTACCCAGAAGGCATTGGGATCTTCCCAATCATTACAGTGAATCAGCCAAATCCTTTTATCCTTTTCAAAAGTGCAATAAATGACGGATGTTGCTGTTTATGCATGTTAACAGGAGCAATAAGATTTGCAATATTTAATTTACAGTGTTCATTTTGGGTTTCATGTAGTCAAGTGCTCCATATGTATACAGTATAACATATTTCTATAATTTTCCTAGCTAGTCAGTAAATAGTTAACAGGCCACCTAATTAGCACACTAGTTCAATAGAAAACCACAATGTAGAAAACTAGCTACTACATTTCAGATGGAAATTGTATATATAAATGTTGTCTGAAATGCTCAATGCATGGGGAATGGGCCTGCTATCTTTTCCTCTTGCTTCTTTCCTCAGTAAAACCATATTATATTATGTTAATGGTATTTTTTATTGACAATTCACTATGAGCTGTGCAAGAAACAACTGATTTTCAGTCTACATATTGCTCTTTCTTCTCTCTCTCTTTCTCTCT
>JANDJT010000071.1:7820012-7834688 GCA_024331685.1 Stegophilus panzeri | reverse complement strand
GTGTATTTGTTTAATGCCTTACAATATACAGTATGTGAACTAGAGAACAACTCCAATCACAACAGGCACGACTCTGAGAAAGCGCAAAGCACTTCAGAAAGCACTGAGGTAAGCACTGTCTCCATGGCAACAGTCCCAGGAAACCCAGAGAGGAGTTTGTTGGGGTTCAGTGGGGTTGTAGAGAGTGGAGAGTGTGTGTTTGTGAGTGCTCAGAGTTGGTTTAAGTTAGTCTTCATTACCAAAATGAGTAAAGCAGACATTATAAAGGTTTAACATTTGTTTACCATTTGGCAACATGGGAATGTCTCATGCTAAGTGTTTCTGTTCCAACTCTGCTTATGCGTAAAGAAATTTCAGAAATGGCTTTGGTTCTGCCAAAAAGCTAAATGAAATGCAACATGGCACGCTGTGACTCAGCAACACCTGTGTCCAATTACGCCAAATGAACTCTACCACAATCAGGAACAGAAAACTTACACGTGAAATAATTAACATTTATCTCAGTCATTCCAGAGAATCAGCCAAATATCGGAGGGAACCTGTTCAAAAATATCGACAATGGTGATGTTTTCTCATAATGGTCTAAACAACAGAAGTGGGCTTTTTGTCTCTGTGCAGCAACAATTTAATAGTGTTGACTTGATGTGTTATGATTTCTTTACCAAGCACACACACACAGATATAATAAAATGAAAACGTGACAGAAAGCAGAACTCTGATGTTTTACTTGAAAAACTGTAACCTCCTTCAAATAAGAAGCATAATATGTTATTTGGTGAGTACATCATGTTCAAAAGCCAACATAAATTCAAGTGAAATTAAATATCAAAGAATATCATGCTGTGCAGATATAAACCTACAGTATACAATAAAAGATTAACTATATCTATCGAAAGCATTACACACATATAGTAAATGCAGCAATTTCCAATATTTCAATGTTAAAATATATGTACAGTGGAGGTTATGTTTATGTTAATTGTAGGGATGTGTAATGCGAGATGCCCATGAGCTCTATACCTAAGGGTTTAATTGTGTTTATAATTTTATATCCAGATTTATTATGTTTAGCTGTGTGATACAGAAGGCAGTATTGTGTTTAACCATATGTATATATAGAATCATTTATCATTTTGTAACCCTATTTGTAACCCATATTGTTAATGTCATAAACAATTCATGTTTAGGTCACAATGTGCTCCTTTATATTAGTCTAAAGAGATTGGAATGACATTGGCATTTTGAGGCAGACTTAGGATGTGAATTAACCATAGTAAAGTTTCTTGTTTGATACTCGCTACTGTGAAGGTGTGCCGACAACCCATGCTACACAAAGATAGCGCTCCTCACACAACTGCCGCCGAGTTGCTGAATGTACAGTGCCACTTCAGCACCACGATTGTGTTGGACAGTGCGATTGCACATGGCTGCAAGGTGGAGCAGCAGAAACACACATGGCTGGCAGCCACTGATGACAGCAGCCTTTCGCTACCCTCCCAGAGCAGAGGGGAGAGTCAGATCACAGAGGGCGTCAGACCAACAGCCAGGTGAGCAATGTTCCTCCACACACATCGGCTAATTTATTTTTCTTCCTCTCCTGCAGGAAGCAAAGACACTGATAAGGATGCTCAGACACTCAGACACTGATAAGGATGCTCCCTGGCAGCTGCATCCAGATCGACACCACCGAGGTCTTCAGCTGGGTTCCTTGGGTCCTGCCTCTAATCTCCAGTGGCCAACACCCCACACGTCAACCACAGAGGCTGATGCTGTTCTGCTGCCACACCCACTGTACTCCCCACACCCCAAACCCAACCACACTTTTGTAAATAAAAGAGCACATTTTTGCCTCACTCCCATCTCCTTGTGTCTGTGTTCAGCCTGCTCCAGCTTTAAAAGCCACAATGGTGGAGGATGTGGGCATGAACATGGATCTGGAACCCAGCAGGAACATGGCCCCTATGCTGCAGCATCTCCTGGAGACCAATCTCCAGCAACAGCGGTAACCCAGGAGCTGGCCAGAGTCTAATGGTGGCCACTGAGGAACTTCTTTCCTACCACCAGCTTGCAGCCATCTCCATCCCCGACCCCTGCCAAGAGGCCCAGCACCTCCTCTCCGGACTAAAGCCAGTGGATGACGTTGAGGCCTATATACTGGCTTTCGAGCACATTGCCCATCGGAAAAGATGGGCTGAAGAGGATTGGATTCGCATCGTTGCTCCGCTACTTTTGGGGCAGGTTCAGGTGGTCTACTATGCACTCACCCCAGCTGAGGCTGAAGACTAGGACCTGCTAAAACATGTCTAAAAAAGGACCTTGGCAGGGAAGGATGGCGATACGCCAGCTCAGCTCCCCAGCAAAGCTTCTCAAATTGTTGTCCTGGAAGAAATCCTGATGCCATGCTCACGGAGCTGGACCTGAACCCCCCGGAGGGCTAACAAACCCATCCAAAACACCCACCTTAACATTGAGGGTAAACGGACACCCAGTCACTGCCCTCTTGGATTCAGGAAGCACAGTGACCCTGGTCCGACCCACGTCCCAACCCCAAGAAGTCAAGAAGGCAGGGACACTGGCAGTCTCCTGCATACGTGAGGATGTTACACAGGTACTGACGGCGAAAGTAAGAATCCAAAGCCAATCAGGGAAATGGCCTCTCCTTCTAGGCCTAATCCCCGAACTACCAGTCCCACTGCTCCTGGGACTGGCAAGGCTTCTCCATGCCCTGAGCCACACAGCCACCAGGTTAAGACGACAGTGGGACCGTGGGAAACCACCCAGTACAGCACAGGTCCGGCAGGACTGAAGAAGGGGATTCTACTTCCTCCACAGAAGGTGAGTAACACACATAACCTAACCCTGTTTCTAGTGTGCTCCATCAGGTTACTAGGAAGGGGATGGGAGCAGAAGGAGGACGACTGCCTAAAACACTGTTGGGCCCAGGTGCGGATGATCAAGGGGATCAACCAAGAGCCAGAGCAAAGACTGCCAGCAGCCTACTTCCTGGTACAAGGAGGACTGCTATATTTCTATATACGTCTCTGTGACCTCCTAGTAGTTCCCAAATCCAAGACACAGATCTTCCGGCATCTGGCTCAGACAAACCCACTCAGCGGTCAATGGGTGCAAAGAACACACTAGAGAAGCTGAAGGATCACTTCTTGTGGCCTGGCATGGACAAGGAGGCCCAGATTTTCTGTCAGCATTGCCCCCAATGCCAGAGAACTGCTCCCCAGAAGCCAACACCTGCCCCTTTGATTCCCTTCCTTATCATTAGTATCTCCTTCAATGGAATATGCATGGACCTCGTAGGGCCACTGCCGAAGTTGGCCAGGGGTCATGAGTATCTCATGATCATTGACTATGCCACCAGGTACCCCGGGGGAGTGCCACTTCGGAAAGCTGCCTCCCGCAACAACACCAAAGAACTCATGCTCCTGTTCAGCCATGTGGGGATCGCTAAGGACATCTTGACTGACCAAGATACACAATTTATGTCCAAACTAATGGTTGATCGATGCAGGCTGTTGCAGGGGAAGCACCTGAGGACATTTGTCTACCCAGAGATGGATGGATTGGTGGAGTGCTTCAACCAAACCCTCAAACAAATGCTGAAACTGGTGGTGGATGAGAAAGGGAGGAACTGGGACCTCCTTTTACTGTACGTCCTCTTCACCATATGTGAGAGGCCCCAGGCATCCACTGGCCTCACACCATTCGAGCTGCTGTGTCGACGGCATCCTCAGGGACTGTTAGAAGTGGCCCGGGAGGCACTGGAGGAGCAGCCCTCACCGTGCTGCTCAGTCATTGACTTCATCCAATACATGCAGGAACGGATTGACTGAGTAGCACCAATTGTCAGAGAAGGCCATTCAACGAGAACAACAAAGAGCATATAACCATATAACCAGCTCAACCACGGGAGTTCCAGCCGGGTGATCAGGTGCTCCTTCTTCTCCCCAGCTCCTCCTGTAAATTTGTGGCATGATGGAAAGGCCCATATATGGTCCTCAAGAAGGTTGTCCCAGTCAACTACCGCCTGCAACAGCCTGGTACGCACACAAACATATCACATAAATCTGATAAAAAATGGGTTGATCCAGCTCCAATGGTGTCTGCATTTGCTACCCTCTCCACAGATCCCATTGAGCACAACTTGGTCCACTGAGAAGAAAATCTCTCCCACACACAAAGCCAAGACCTGAAAGAGCTGTTGAACCAGTTTGTGGATGTGTTTTCCTCCACACTTGCAATGATGCATCTGGTCCACCATGAGATCAAGACACCCCCGGGAATTGTGGTGAGACAGCAGCCCTACCATGTTCTGGAGGCTCGCCATCAGGCTATTGAGGCGGAGGTCAGCTGAGTGCTCCACGATGGAATTATCGAGGAATCAGCAAGCCCCTGGTCTAGCCCCATTGTGGTTGTGTCGAGACCCGACAGCAGCATGAGGCTTTGTAACAACTTCCGGAGGTTCAACCAGGTTGTGGACTTTGACAGCTACACCCTCCCCTGAGTGGACAACTTGGTAGAATGACTGGGGAGAGCCCAGTTCATGTCCATGCTGGACCTCACAAAAGGGTATTGGCAGGTAGCACTCAGAAGCCCCAGAAGCAAAACCAAAAACTGCGTTTAGCGCCACCAGTGGCCACTGGTAGTACTGGGTTCTTCCGGGCTCCACTGAGTGCCAGCAACGTTCCAGCACCTAATGGATATCATTCTACGTCCCCACCCCTAACTTATCCTCTATAGCCTCCCCCTCTCAGATATCACACTTAAGCGGCAAATGGACTGGGTGTGCTAGTTGGAGCAAGCAGAGGACACATTCCAGACCCTGAAATTGGCACTCACCAGCTTCCCAAGTACTACACAATCCTAACTTTAACCTCCTATTCTTAGTCCACACAGATGCATCAGAAACAGGTCTGGGCACCATTCTCTCGCAAACAGTCCATGGAGAAGAACATCTGGTCCTGTACATCAGCCGAAGGCTGACCCCTGCAGATAGGAAGTATGTCACTACTACCTGGCAGGCCGGCACTTCACGCTGGTGACCGACCATGCTCCACTACAATGGATGGCAAAAGCAAAGGACACCAACCCCAGAGTAACAGTATGGTTCCTTTCATTGCAAGACTTCATGTTTCAGGTGCAGCACCGGGCCGGGGATCAGCATAGGAATGCCAACAGCCTCTCCTGCAGATATGCCATGTGGGCCCGATGTCCAGCGGCAGTAGGCTTGGAGTTGAGGGTGGTACTGTGACAGCAGGCCGACAACCCGCGCTACACAAAGATATAGCACTCCTCATGCAACCACTGCCGAGTTGTTGAAAGGACAGTGCTACGGCACTTCAGCACCTCAATTGTTTTGAACAGCGCGAGAGCACATGGCTGCAAGGAGGGGCAGCAGAAACACACACGGCTGGCCGCCACTAATGACAGCAGCCTCTCGCTACCCTCCCAGAGCAGAAGGTAGAGTATAAAAGGGCGTCAGACCAACAGCCAGGTGAGCAATGTTCCTCCACACTTGTCAGATGATTTCTTTTTCTCCCTGTCCTGCAGGAAGCAGAGACAGCTCAGACACTGACAAGGATGCTCCCTGGCAGCCACATCCGGATTGATCTTCAACTAGGGTCCTTGGGTCCCGCCTCTCATCTCCAGCAGCCTATGCCCCATGATCCAACTGCTGCACCAGAGCACTGCACTCACCACTCCCAACCACACTTCTGTAAATAAAAGAGCACTTTTTTGCCTCACTCCAGTTTCCCTGTGTCTGTGTTCAGCCTGCTCCCGCTTTAAAAAAGCCACATTACAAATTTAGAAAGAATTGCAGCACATACACAGTAAAAAAGGGCTAAAAACTTTGATAAAAGCTATACTTATTGTATTACACCAAAACAATAGCCTTTAATGTTGGTAACATTAGAAGATGAGTTAGGGTATTGCAAACTGTATCTGTTTTACAAATGCATTTTATGTTATTTTCGACTGTAGAATTTTGCAGAATGTTAGGCAATTCTGAAATGTTGAGTAAGTTTAGTATGATCACAAACTCTTCTTCACACTGTCCATTTAAATTCACACTTGAATGATGTTTTGCTGAGAGAGAAATAATTTACTATTCATTAAAATTACACGCAGTGTGATTAAAAAGCTGAGCTGGACTCACGTAATTCTTATTGTTATGATAAGATTAATGTTAAACCTCACTTCACACATGTGCATAACACTGAATCAGTTTACAACCCCAATTCCAATTCCGTGATCTTCGGGCCTTCAGGCAGCACTGCATTATAAGCAGGCATAATTCTGTAATGGAAATCACTGCATGGGCTCAGAAACACCTCCAGAACTTATTGTCTGTGAACACAGTTTGCCATGCCACGCACAACTGCTGTTTAGAGCTCTATCATGCAAAGAAGAAGCCATATGTGAACATGATCCACAAATGCCTTCGTCGTCTCTGGGCCTAAGCTCATTTAAAATGAACTGAGGCAAAGTGTTCTGTGGTCAGACGAATTGAAATTTGAAATTCTTTTTGGAAATCAGGTACGCTGCATCCTCTAAAGAGGAGAAGGACCATCCAGCTTTTTATCAGCGCTCAGTTCAAAAGCCTGCATCTCTGTTTATATGGGGGTTTGTTACTGCCTATGGAATGGGCAGCTTGCATATCTCGAAAGGCACCATCGATGCTGAAAGATATATACACGTTTTAGAGCAACATATGCTTCTATCCATCCCATCTTTACTTCTGAGAGACCCTCCTCTCTAAGATACTCTTTTTATACCCAATCATGTTACTGACCTGTTGCCAATTAACGTAATTAGTTGCAAAATGTTCCTCCAGCTGTTTCTTTTTAGTAACACTTACTTTTTCAGCCTTTTGTTGCCCCCCTCCTAAATCTTTTCAGACGTGTTGTGACCATCAGATTCAAAATTACCTTTTTTTTCTTAAAATGGTACATTTACTCAATTTAAACATTTGATATGTTTTCTATGTTCTATTGTTAATAATATATGGGTTATGAGATTTTCATTCTGTTTTTGTTTACATTTATTTCCATTTTACACAGTGTCCCAACTTTTTTGGAATTGAGGTTGTACATGTAATGTGTGCAGCAATGGTCACCAACTCTGTTCCTGGATATCTACCTTCCTGAACACTTTAGCTCTAACCATAATTGTGCCCACCTGACCATCTAATCATTGCTTTAAGATGTTCTCGATCAACTAAAACAGGTGTGCTAGATTTAGCTTGGAGATTAAATCAGTTGCAGGTGGCAGTGGTGGCTTAGTGGTTAAGGCTTTGGTTTACTGATTGGAAGGTCGGGCGTTCAAGCCCCAGCACTGCCAAGCTGCCACTGTTGGGCCTTTGAGCAAGGTCCTTAACCCTCTCTGCTCCAGGGGTGCTGTATCATGGCTGACCCTGTGCTCTGACCCCAGCTTCCTGACAGGCTGGGGTATGTGAAGAAAACAATTTCACTGTGCTCTACTGTATGTGACCAATAAAGACTCATTATTTACATTATTATAAAACCTGCAGGATGATAGATCTCAAGGAAAAGGGTTGGTGACCACTGGTGTGCAGTATATATATATATATGAATACTGTCTACAGGCTTGTGCTTTTTGCAACATGAGCTTTTAAAATAGTAATAATCTCACCTAAGTGCCATTCTCTATGAACAGCAAGTGTTTATGGTGGAGCAGAGGGTTGTCTATGGGAAATACTCCACCCCTCTCCAATTCATGGGTATGGTTAAAATATTCAGGGAAACATTACAAAGCACAGACTTCATTGTGCCCCTGAGTACAAAAAAATAATTGGCATCAGTGTAGCATCTTTCTGATCTTCTTTAGATACACACATCTTACTTTACTTATGTCTTTAGTGATTTTAAGTACACTTTGTCGTAACAGTGAACTAGGCTGTTATTTTAATTGCTTTTAGCTTTAAAGGCTGTTGTATCAAACCGTCAGAGTCTTTTCTGTTGTAGCTGAATGATGAAATGGATGACTAATTGGTATATTTAATGGCTGAATTCAAATAGTGTCTATTTGCAACAAGAGAAGTAATCAAAAGAATGGTAGGTGTCACATCACACAGAGCCTTAGTGAACTGGTGCAAATCGAGGAATTAGTGGGCGATGTGGAGGCTGATTTGAATTCATCTCTAAACGGGACCCCCCCATCGTGCTGAGCCACAGATTTGATGAAAGATTCAGGTTTCCTAAGCACCAGTAATGTCAGACATCAAAGTGTGAGCTGCCGCCGTGCTCATCATAGGAGGTGCTGTCTTTTGGCCTCAGACACGGACCTCTTGCATATCATAACTGAGCCAGGAAGTGTGGTCATCATTAAAGGCTATACCATCGACTCCCTAAGACACTAACTAGTGCAATAAATTCACATATCAAACTCTAGATTGAGTATTATCAAAAGCACATTGATTTAAAAAAAAAAATGTTTTTATCATGTTTGGTTGTAATAAAAATAAGCTGTAGGGCTGTTTTTAACTCCAAGAATGAACACTTTACAACCAACATGTAAACCGAATTGAATTTAATTAATTGGATATATTGACACACTTCAATCTCTGTTAAATTGGACATCACTTTGTTGAATTCTTCCTTCTGAAATCCCAAGCTGATCTACGCTATAAGTGCAGACTGGCAGTCTTTTCTAACCGTTACAAGTTCTCATTTCTTGATAGTCAATTGACCATCAATATCAAAATTAAAGCATCCTGCGGATCCAGTGAACGTATAGGCTTACTGGTTATTAGTCTGTGGCAATTATCCACAGTCTACAAGTGGTTTATGATTAGAATAGGCACAGATGTGTAGATGTAAGAAACAATGAAGAATCCTGTATAAAAAAACTAAATAAATAAAATAAAATATTTGTTTTTCAAGCTTAAATCTGATTTATATGAAATTAAACAAGAACCATCCTTATTTAGCTTAATTGTTTTTGTTTAGTGGTGTGAGAGTGAAGGTGATGGCAAAGCATAAAATTGATGTCTAAACAAAAAGAATAATTTATGCTTCTTAGCATGAAAACATTGCAGTATTAATATATTTGTATAATGGGTAACATTTTACAATAACAGTACATGAATACTCATACACTAATACTTGAAATAATACTTACTTAAAGCTACAGTCTTCAAAACTGTCTCCTTACCTTACCCCAATTTTCAATGGTAAGATATAATAGATATAATAATGATTTATAATTTGACCTGTCGGGTCGGATTTCGCGGGAAATGTCAGTTTGATGTCATTTGTCTTTGTGTGGTTACGTCACATCCATAAACAGAAAGAAGAAGAGCCAGCTACTATATCGTGTGTGTGGGTGCTGAGGATGGTGGAGTGTTTGTAGCTTGTCCTTACAAGAGTTATCATCTAGATGACTGCTTTTAATCTGGATAGTTCTAAATCCAATCATTGGTTACATCTGGAGAATCACATCAAATGATTCACATCAAATCACCTCAAACTGCTGAAAGCCTACAGTCAAAAAGGGAAAGCAACTGAGCTTGTGCTAAAACAAGAATAAATGGAGACATGGCTTTTGAGAGGTGGTGATAACGCAGAGATCTGATGGGATTGAATGCAGACACAGAGATTGTTTTCTGTAGAACAGGTAAGACATTTCAGTGGCTTAATAGGTAGCTAGCTAACATTAGGGCACTTGTTTGCTTGATTCAACCAGGTATCAAGTTTTCTCTGTTGTTTATTTTTTGTTTGTTTTGTTATGGTCAGTGTGGTAAATTGCACTTATTTTCTGCTAACTATGAGAGAGAGCAACTCACCTCTAGTCCAAGAAACCATATCTGCTGCCACCTCTGTTGTCAAGTATTAGAGCTAATATTTATCCCTTATGAATATCTCAAACCATCAGATTCATCCGCGCAGAGGAGCAGCGCCAAAGCACAACCCACGTAAAAAAAATTCTGCAGGTAGCTTGCAGTTTTATGTTTCAAACAGAGATGGCGACAGAGAGGCAAAAGTTCAGTACTGCAGCTTTAAAAATGAACTAATGATGAGTTAAGGTATATACTTATCAGAAACTAATGAAGAGCTAACCTTAATTATGACTTGAGTCTTATGAATTCATGCGTGAATAACAACCACCTTAAGTACATGTTAGTACATGTTTGTTAGTTAATGTATTAATTAACATGTAGGTACAACCTAAATCAAACCTGCTCTATAATAAAGTATATGAATTAAATGTGCATAACTTGAAATTGTTTATATAATTTGCCATCTGCAGCTATGTACACAAATTTTTATTTTCATAATTTACTTTGATCCTCCTTATTGAACATAGAAAGACACACTAATAATAAACACCAGTAATTTAATCTCAACACCATCCAATGATGATCATCCAATTATAGATGTACAGAAAGTTTTATTAGTCTAAGAAATGTTAATTGTTCGGATATTTTTTTTTTCTGCCTATATATTTTAGATATTGCGGTTGTGATACATAGCTAAAACAAATGAACAAACAACAACAAAAAAAAACGAATCAGAAAATCTAGATCATTTGAAAGTGGTATAATATATTCACAAATTTCAGGCAAAAATATAAAGATATAAACATGATAATTTTAGGACTTTTAAGTTCTTAGGTCCTATAGTGTTAATCTCAGTGAGTGTTCATTCCCTCATTTTCAACTGCTTTATTCTGATCAGGGTCGCAGTGGATTCAGAGCCGATCCAGGAAACACTGGGTGTGAGGCAGGAAAGAGAAAGTGTATGGCCCAGACTGACTAAAACGCTAACTTGCATGTGCAATAGGATAAATTGTGTACACAAATAGTGGGCATGTGTTAAAAAAAAATTGTACGTGTTACATTACATGCAAAGACAAATTTGCATATCATTTGGAAATCAAGGTCCCAGAGTATGGAGGAAGAGTGGAGAGGATCAGAATCCAAGTTGCTTGAAGTCCAGTGTGAAGTTTCCATAGTCAGTGATGATTTTGGGTGCCATGTCATCTGCTGGTGTTTTCTCAAGTCGAGAGTCAATGCAATGTCTACCAGGAGATTTTAGAGCACTTCACGCTTCCATCTGTTGACAAGCTTTATCGAGATGCTGATTTCCTTTTCCAGCAGGACTTGGAACCTGCCCACAGTGCCAAAACTACTAGTAACTGGTTTGCTGACCATGTTATTACTGTGCCTGACTGGCCAGCCAACTGGCCTGACCTGAACCCCATAACCCCTTTTCCTTGTCAAGAGGAAAATGAGAGACACCAGACCCAACAATACAGACAAGCTGAAGGCCATTATCAAAGCAACCTGGGCTTCCATAATACCTCAGCAGTGCCACGGGCTGATTGCCTCCATGCCACACCGCACTGATGCAGTAATTCATGCAAAAGGAACCCTAACCAAGTATTGAGTGCATAAATCAACATACTTTTCAAAAGGTCGACATTTCTGTATTATAAATTCTTTATTCTAATATTTTGAGATACTAGTTTTTTGATTTCCATGAGCTGTAAGCCGTAATCATCAAGATTAAAACAAAAAAGTGTAATGAATCTAGAATAGATGAAAGTTCCATTTTTTTAATTAAATTATGGAAAAAAATCAACTTTTCCACAATATTCAAATTTTTTGAGATGCACCTGTAGGCTTACAGAAGATTTTGCACACACTATATATTTCCGGTAACCATAGCCTGTTTAGATATTAAAGAGATTATACTCTTCAAAATATACTCTTCAAAATGGGATATAAATACATGAAAGATTGGTGACATGAGTGCCCGTTATGTTAACAGACAAATTGGAAGGAAAACCATTTAAAGCTCTGTTTACATGCTGTTGGCTTGTAATCATGCATGGAATATGTAATATGAAACCTTTACTATAATATTAACATTACGATACGATAATATTAACATTAAGTAATCTCTTTGATAAATGCTCTGCTTATTATCTTAAAGCATAGAGTGTTTACTAAAAATTTGTAAAAGGCATAATTTTCTTAACCCTTTCTGCAAATTTAATACCTATCTACCGGATGTATTAATTTGCACACACAGTTGCTTTTCCCAAAGTGATTTTCAGGTTGCAGTAAATTCCATTATGGCAAAGGCACAAACCAGGCAAGACATGCTATTTTACTCATGTGATAGTAATCCTCCATAGACCTTGTTAGTATAGCACTTTTTTCCAGGTTATCAAGATTGCATTCATTTTCAAAAACACAAAAAATGTTCTCTGTGCTATTTCTACATGTGATTACATACAGTATGATTTAAATATACACTCACAGAGTGGCACTCATAACACAATTGTTAGTGAATATGGCACAGCATGTGAAGTGATTTTTGCACTTTTTGCACACTGTGTGACATCATGACACATTACATTTACTGAAGGTTGTTCCTGATAATTGATCAAAAGCATGCACACGTGTTCCAGCTGATACAGGAATCAGCTCCAGCTAAACCTGCACTGCACTATTGCTCCTTTAGTACAGAAAAAAAGATCATCTTTCTGATACTTTTTTTTTTTTTTTTTGCATGAGTGTGAGTACCACAACGCTGAAAATCTCCTTTGGTGTCTGCTGTCAAACTGATGTTTGCAGCTAAATGAAGTCAGGGATGATGGTGTGTTGCTAAAGTGACAAGTGCTAATGAGAAATAACTCCTCTTATTACTCTGCGCCCCATCACACCTCTGACTGAAGTACTACTTTCCCCCCTTTTTTTCTTTCTTTCTTTTTTTTTTTTTTAAACTCAGGAATAGAAGTAGTGTGTAAAGGTGGATTGATCATTAAAAATGTTCCTTCATCTAAGCTGTCCTGGCTTGCAGGCTGAATGGGCTGCTCCTTTGATTCACCATCAGCCTTAATTGGCTGTATATAAGATGGTTGAAGTAATTAAGGTGATAGAGGCAGCTCGGGAAAGGATAGTTCCATCGTGTATGTATCTCAGAGATCTGACACCTCTCGAGGGTATTTTAGTATGAATCTGTACTGCATTTTTGAGTCTTCAACACTTTGATAGCCATCTCACAGAGTGGCCCTCCACCACTTACTGTACACTCAAGGCCCCTCCTTACAGTGATTTGAGACAGGGTTGATACACATTAGAGGCACTAAGTGCTTTGACAGCAACTGCTGACACTGCCTTGAAACAAGCTAATAGCTGTGTGCAAAGTTATGACGCGTCGAGCAGTCCGCTCTCGGCACGCTTCTTGTTCCGCAGTGACAGTTTCAGCTATTTTTGTTTCATCTCTGAAATGTAGCAGGCTGAAAATATGAGTGAGAGAGAATGTTGTCTTTAGGGTATTGTACTGAAGATGTGTCTTACTACTTCATGCATTGTTCATGAACACACACACACACACACACACACACACACACACACAGAGTGACATATTTTCTCACATGTTAAAAAGGAGAAAAGAACATATTTTGTAGCTTTATATGGAATCAAGGTCACAGTCATCAGGGCTCCCGGGACAGCCTTGTTTCCTCAAAAATGTCTTCATTAGCTGCACTTCTGATAATAGACAACATTTTGTTTCTCCATCTGTGAAAACAAGTGTTTTGCAATTATTTGTCAAATTGCAACATTGTCAGATTAAATGGATGGTTCAGCCAAAAAAAAAAGACAAGCATACTGTACATAATTTTCCCTAATGTGGTTTATCATCCAAGTTTGGTGTATGACGTTTGCTTCTTTAATTTTGCACCAGAGCTACAAGTATAAGGTATAAGATAGCAAACAAGTAATGGAAATCAGTACGAAAAAATATTTGTATAAATACACGCACACATCACATACAGTATATATCAAATAGCATTCAACTTTGTGGTAATTGCTAATGTGATCCCAGACACATGGTGGGCACATGGTGGGCAGCCATCTTGGACAATAGGGTTTTTTTTTTTCCTGTTAGCACAAATTGGCTCTTCAAGCCCCATCTCAAGTTTAAAACCCAAGTTTGAAGGCTCAGTTGTACCAAAAAGCAGGCGGTTATGGGTAACAGTTTACATTAACAGTACTTACATAATCATGCACTAATACTTGAATTAATACTTACTTAAATATGAACTAATGAGTTAAAGCATGTACTAATCACAAACTAATGAAGAGCTAACCTTAAATAATCATGCATGAATAACGACTACCTTCAATACATGTTAGTACATGTTTGTTAATTAATGTATTAATTAACACAGAGGGGTAAACTAACTCAAACATACTTCATAAGAAAGAATTTGAATTAAACATGCATCATTTCAAATTGTTTTACTTTGATCCTCCTTATCGAACGCAGAAAGACACACTAATAATAAACACCAATAATTTCATTTCAAATAATCAACATTGTAATTGTGTGTTGTAGCCAACATTAAGTAAAGTTACTGCTCCTATAGTGAAGACAATTTTTTTTCCAATGACAGCACAGTGGTTTACTCATCTTATACCACAGCACTTTGCTAATAATTACAATTTTTTTATTTAATAGAGAACAACAGATCATACTTTTTAACTGTTTAGTGTTACATTTAATGTTGTTGGGCATCTAGGAAACAAATTAGTTTCTTTTATAACTTATTTTATAACAGCAATATACTGTAGAGTAACTCCCTCGCCAGCTTGAATGTTTTTCTATTTTGAAGTTAATAATACAATAT
>JANDJT010000071.1:7803755-7820003 GCA_024331685.1 Stegophilus panzeri | reverse complement strand
CTGTCATTTTAGCAAGACATTAGAAATGGCAAAGACCACTTTCCTGAAGGCTTTCTTGTGGCAGAAGATTTATTGACAAACCATAAATTTTAAGTAATCAACAATGAAAGTTTTTCTTATTATCAGCCTTAGATTATGTGGCATACAAATCCCTATGAGTGAGTTGTTACTATAGAAATGATAACATATTAGAAGGAGCACATTAATATAAGCCTTTGTCTGAACCAGAGTTATAGAAAATTAATCAACATCAGTCGGATTCAAGAATTCAACAATTATAAGCAAATAAATAGTTCCACTCTGTGCTGACTATTTTACAAAAAATAAAGGTTTATTTAAAAGTGAGTTGATGTCATGTAATGATGCCATTTAAAGCAAAAACACAAAAGAATACAACTATTCATAGAAAAGAGTTTCTATTACTTGTAGCTCCAGTGCATTTATAAAGAAGCAAATGTCAGATGTCAAACACGTCTTGGCTGAACTATGAAAATTATGGGTGAGGACAAAATTGTAGAAAATTGTCTAATTGTTTTTTCAATTGTAGAAATGTGAATTTTTCCAGTTGTTTAAAAGGACATGACCCTCGCATGCTTGGTTTGTACCACTGGGGGCAAATTAGTAACATATACTTAGTTACAATGGTTTTACTGATATAATTTTTGTTAACATAGGGCTGTAGCCCTTTGATATTGTAGGAACAGGGGGCACTGAGCTGCATGCGTAATCCACAGGTCGTGTTCAGCTTGACCTCCCACTGCACCTCATTTACAGACAGCACAAAGCCACTAACAAATGCAAATAAATAATTGAGTGAGTTCTTGAATTCAAGACCGTACAGAGTGGTGGTAAATTGGTTCAGGCTTTGTAAAATTGTCTTTTTTACTATACTGCACATAGCACAATGTTGCAAGTATACATAATTTGCTGCTATAATGAGCAAGTCATTAAGAGGTGCTATAATGGTGCGTGCATGCATTTATCTATTTTTTATAAAATCACCCTGAAGGCTGCTGACTGCACAAGTGACATCAGACTCACTTCATTATGTGGCAGTTGTACTTTCCCTAACGCATCTCACAATATCCCAAATTTCCCTGTGCTTAAATAATGAAACAACACCAGGAGCCCCAATCGAAGCCATCAATCTGAGATCGGGAACACTAGCCTGCAGGGGCCACTCTTTATCACCACCATGTTAATAACTGCTTTTAAATAGCTGGCATAAAACACATATTACTTAGGGCTGTATTTAATGATACATTTATACACATTCAAATGGGACAGAATCCAGTCCATGCAGAAAGCTGAGCAGTTGTGAGACAGGGGATTAACAGTGGCTCGATGGTAATCCTGGGACTTGAAATCACAACCTTCTAGTAACTAGTAAGAGTAATAGTGCCTGAACTACCACTGTCTCTAGCCTTTCAGTACAAAGGTACAAATCATATTAAAGCTGCAGTCAGAACACCTTTTGTAATATTTGGTAAAAAATAATAATAATAATAATAAAATAAAAATATTATAGTATTACTGCAGTTAGGCTGGTTTGAATTTCTGTTAGACACTGCTGTTCTGGGATTTTCACACAAAAACAAAAAGCATCCAATGAGCAGCAGTTCTGCGGGTGGAAACACCTCGTTGATGAAAGAGGTCAGAAGAGATTGGCTAACTCAAATTACGACCCTTTAACTAAATGTTGTGGGACATCTCTAAAACAAGTTAGTTCCTGTTATCACTTGCGGTATAGCAGCTATAAACAGTTGAATGCTCATCAGACTCTCATTTTTTTCTCTATTAAAGTTAATAAGACAAAAAAAATGCAACTTGTCATGTTACAAAGAAACCGTAAAGCCTACTGTCCTGAAGATTTTCCCATTTTTGGAAATAATTTTGGAAAAGTTAAAGTTACAGCTTGACCTCTGACTGTTACAAAGCTATGACACTGGAGACTCCATCCAGAAATGCTAAATAAACATCTCATAACTGAAAACTTCACCAAATCAACAATTACACACATTTAAAATCTGTTTATCTGGAGCATCCACCATACACATCCCTGTGTAAGTTGCAGGCAGAACTACTGTCCAAGCCATGCTGTTAAAGAAAACTCATCAATGTCTTCTGACCAATCAGAGTCTAACATTCAGCAACACTGTGGTATAATATCCATCCATCCATTTTCCATATCGCTTATCCTACATAGGGTCGCAGGGAGCCTGGAGTCTAACCCAAGGAACTTAAGTCACAATGAGGGGGAACACTCTGGAGGGGAACAATCACACACACACATTCACACACCCATTCACACACTACAGACAACCCCCAAAGCACGGGGAGAACATGTAAACTCCATGCACACAGGGCAGAGATGGGATTTGAACCCCCAACCCTAGAGGTGCAAAGCAAACGTGCTAACCACTAATTAATCATGGCCAATTAATCACAGGGCTATTTGATTTTTTCCTCTTTAATATAAAATATACAGCCAAGACAGGTTGAGCAAGGAGATCTTGGGATGCATTAGTGTGTTTGTGTGTGTGTGTTGGATAGGCAGAAAGCTTATTTCTTTTACCTTGCAAAGTGATTTTTTTAAATACTGGGCTGCTGCTACCCTCCCCTGAACTCTGAGTGGCACCAGAATGCATTTAAAACTTTCTTAGTGTAGGTACTGTATGTACATTATTGGTCCTAAATGCCTCTTCAGGGCTATTTCATGACCAGGCTTCGGTAGTAGCAGGAAAATAGTCTGACCTCACTTCTCTGACAGTTACTGAAAATATTTGACCTCTGTATTAGTGAAATTTTCGAAATGAGAAAAGATTAACCACTCTTTCCTGTTTTTATATGTAATTAACTTTACATGCAAACTGTAAAATGAAAAGTTGACTTAAAAAGTCAAGGCAACTTGCTTCACAGCTTTTTGATGTTTACTCAACTCAGGGTTAAAATTTTATTAATTGAAGTTAATTTAACTAAACTCAAAAAATCTGTGCAACAGGATGCCTTGAAATTTTAAGTTAAATAATCTTTTCTTTTTTTACAATGCACATATGGAGTACATGTTAAATAGAACATTGTGTTCTTATCTGCCATGATATTCACAATTCCTAACACACACACACACACACACACGCACACGCACACACACACACACTCAGTCACATGTCTCTTGTGCTCCGGCACAGCCGAACGAAATATGCTCCATGCATTTTGTTTCCCCATGAATATTTAATTTGCCTGAGCCAAATTATCCCATGTATAATTTAAAGCGGGCATGTTGTTGTCTACCAATATGGACTTTCCTGTCATTATGTAGTCAACAGTATTTATAAGACTTATCAGTCTTCCTGCTTCTTGGCCTCTTTCCTCTAACCACACAAAGGGCAAGTCATTATCTGCCGCCTGTGCACCATTATCTGCTAGGCATAATGGAGAATTGGACATTTTAGCTGTGTCTTTTTTGCCTGGGGTTTGTATGCTTGATTGCATTTTTGTTAAAGGGATATTGCAATTTTATCCGGTTTCATGACTAAATTCATGAAGCATAATATAACTCACAAATGGAAGTAAGTCACGCAATCCGATGCATTTAGTCGCAGTATATATAATACAGTAAAAATGAACTCAAAGCTAATTTATCATAATATAGTAAAACAAATAGCCTTGGGCTAAATTATTCTCATTCTCCATACAACGATTTGTTTTTTTTTGTTTTTCTTTTTTAAAAATGGAACTCTGCAGCAAAAGCAGAAAATCTGTAGCAGGACACTGCTTGGTTAAATAGCTTTGTGTATCTTAATGGATCTTTCCAAGGCAAACGCATCTGAGCTGTGTGGAGGCCTCACAGCCCTGCCGTGAAAAACTAAAGCCCAATCAGCAAGTAAAAATAGACCCACTCCCTTGGGTAAGTCAATATCTAGAAAGGTCAGAGAAGATCCTTAGTGCGTCTTTCCAAAAGCTTGCAACCTGTAAAAATTCAAAAAGATGAAAGCAGAAAAGGTGCACAAAGCATGAGGATGACATTTAGGACTTTTTTTTTAATGTAGAATGGATTCAACTTGCACAAAGGGAACAATATATCTTGGTAAAGATTATGGATCGTTCAGAAAAATAAAATATTTGTTGAGAGATTTTGATGTGAAATATATAGCTCAGATTCTCTAAATTGCATTAATGTTTAATAACAAGTCAAGCAAAAATAATGTTTTCACTATTTATTTTTCCACTTTACATAAGCAGTAGACTTCAGAGAGAAAAGTGTGGCCTGAATGAAATTTTTTATTTGAATTATATATTAAAAGTCAAGTCTTTTGAGGTGCATGTGAGATTTAGAGTTTGCACAATGTTAAACTGGTGGCTATAAGCTTTTATTATTTATTAGTTATGTTAGCCTTGAAGCTGTAGTACAAAACTAAGTTATACAGCTGTAGACCCTGAAGACTCGACAATGTGTGAACCCTGATGCATGGCTTTAATATTGTAGCTGTATACAGGAAGTATATGTCTGTCTCTTACTCTTACCTTGCACTTGTTTGAGTCATGCCAGTACTAATGGTCACTTTCAGTGACCTTCTGATGACCACAGAGCAGCCGTGAGACAGTCTTGAGTAAGGATAGCTAAATGTATCTGTAAATGTTGTATATGCTGGTGTTTTCTGCATTTTATGTCAATATCAAGTCACAGATATGAAGTATAAAATACAGGAATGAAATACCTGCTTTATTTTGAACAATCTATGCAATGTAATACTACTAAGATGAAGGTCAGATCTCACCGAAAGAGTTTCTGATGTATGTTTTTTTCTTCTGCCTTTTCATAGATATGCATTCATTTAAAATAATGCAATCTGTATAGATCTATATGTTAAAGTGCACTTATTATGCTTTTTCAGATATTACTTTTCATGTAGTGTGTTATAGAGCTGTTTGTGAATGTAAAAGTCTGCAAAGTTTCAAAAATCAAAGTGCATGACAAATGGCATTATTGACTCCCAAAAGAAAGAATCAATTCTGAACACCTGAAATGAGTCGTCAGTAGTTCCAGAGTTACATAGGTTTGTTATGTAAGTTACGTAGGTTATGTAGGTTAACCTACGTAGGTTTGTAACAATACCCCCCACCTCTGGTCTTCATTGGCTGCTCGCAAACAACGTGTACTGTGACCCGCCCTCAAACACTACAGTTGAGGTTGCGTCCTGAAAGAGTTAGGTTCATGTCTAGAAGATGTTGTTTTCTGCGCTCCAAAAGCAAAACCACTTTGCATGGACTCCCAAAGGATGAGGATGTAAAGTGTCAGTAGTTAAAATTTATTTAAAATGATACCACAGCAGTTCAACTTTTGTTTGTGTTCCCATCATTTGACTGATGATTGCATCTCAAATCTAGCTGAAGTCAATGCGGGATTTGTGAAACAATTATTCATTAAATATGGTGCCATACCCACTTCATCTGGACCATCTTTCTACTCTGGATCACGACCTGTAAGTATGATTAATTATTTATGTATAAATTGTCTACCGGGTGTTCCAAATGTGTACTTTTGGGTTGTTTACATGTACAGCCAATGTACAGCTGTTAGCCTGTTAGCTGTTAGCCTATGCTAACTGGCTAACTCATGTTATTGCGAAACTACATATAAACTTACCACTGAGAAACGTCCTGTTCTCATCGTGTTTGCGATGGTGGTTCGGGTTGATCTTCCGATGTATCAGTATCGGACTCAGGCTCAAATTGATAAGGTAAAACCAACATTATTACTGAGCTGAAATTCAGATATGGTAGTGGGCGTTTCCTTTTTGACAAGTGCTGTAAGTGGTAGACCAATCACAGCAGACTGGGAAATCTGACCAATCAGAGCAGAGTAAGCTTTCTGAAAGGGGGAGTTTAGAATGAACAGATACATGAACGAATCGTTTGTGAACCTAAGAAAAAGAACTGATGCTGCAATGTAAATTATGAAAAAATGAAAGTGTTTTTTGATCTTGGATGCATGTAAACCTATGGTATGAGACCTCTAAAACAAAATTAGGCACGTTTAAACTTTTAACCTGCACTTTAACTTTAACCTCAAAAACCAAAAGGAAACCTTTTAGCTTTTGGGTTTTTTCTATATTTTTGGTGAACTTAAAAATCATAATTTATGCAGAATTTTCTATATTTCTGAGTCCAATTATGAACTTGATCAAAAAACATGATCAAACATAAACATGATCAAAAACATGATCATATAAACATGATCAAAAACATAATCAGATTTCCACACAATTTTTAAAAGTAGACAAAGATAACCCAATTAAACAAATGATATTATTTATTGCAGAAAATTATTCAAAATTACATATCTGTGAGTGGCAATATATGTGACCCTTTGCTTTCAGTATCTGGTGTGACCCTTTTCTGCAGCAATAAATGCAATTAAATGTTTCCAGTAACTGTTGATCAGTCCTAAACATGGGCTTGGAAGAATTTTAACCCATTCAGTAAAGAACAATCTGTCTGACTCTTTAGAGATGGTTTTGTAACCCTTTCCAGCCTGATGAGCATCAACAACTCTTTTTCTGAGCTCCTCAGAAATCTCATTTGTTCATGCTATGATACACTTCCACAAACATGTGTTGTGGAGCTTAGACTTTGATAGATCCCTGTTCTTTAAATAAAACAGGGTTGTCACCCACACCTGATTGTCCTCCCATTGATTGAAAACACCTGACTCTAATTTCACCTTCAAATTAATTACTAATCCTAGAGGTTCACACATTTTTCTACTAATAGATATGTCATATTGGATCATTTTCCTCAATGAATAAATGACCAAGTATAATATTTTTGCCTCCTTTGTTTAATTGGGTTCACTTTATCTACTTCTAGGGCTTGTGTGAAAATCTGATGTTGTTTTAGGTCATATTTATGCAGAACTGTAGAAAACTCTATAGGGTTCACAAACTTTCAAGCACCACTGTACATTTTGTGATCTTTTTGAAATGTGAACATACATGATGTATCAGAATAAAAACAAACATGGTGTTTGCTTACTGCCCCATGTCACATGTTTTATGGTTACTGACACTTGAAAGGTTGAGTAGTTTTGCTTTATACCCGAAGCACAATTTTACACTAATTCCATAAGTTGTGCTTATAAAACAGAATGAGAAGCAATGTCTATTTGATGGAGAGTTGCTTACACTTGCATGCATGTGCATTTTGTTGTAAATGATAGGTAAGAAATATTACATCAGCCCTTGAGTAGTGCTTCACTGGTTCCATGTAACAGTCTTTAACACATATTAATCATCTTTCCAGTGAAACAACTTTAACTCAGGAACATAAACCCTGAACTTACCTCCTGGACTTGAAGCACTAAGGTTACGGTTTCTAGTGCATTAGCGTTGAAGTGCATCTCTCACCAACGTCAAACCAGCAGCTGCAGAAACATGACTTTTAAAACAGTGGAAATCAATCAATCAGTAAAAAAACAAAAAAAAAACAAAAAAAAAACAAAAAACAAAAAAACCTTGTTTAGAAAAGTTTGCCCTGTTTCACATCAGTATACTGGAGATATCTGAAAGTATAAATATTCCACTGTAACATTGCCTTGTATGTCCCAAAGCAAGGTTAGCAGCCTTTTGAAGCTCTTGTACAAGTAAAATATGCTACTGGATGTCTGGACTAGCCATTATATTGTATCTAGCAAGATTTTTGTTTGTTATACTAAAAAAAAACCACTCATTTAATAATTGCTGGCAGTGGGAGGAAATCAGTAGGTGTAAACAAAGTATTATTATGTAACAGTATGTAGGACCTGAACATTGGAGAGTACTATTCCTGGGAATTACTGTATGTTCTTTTTTTAAGTCCTGTTTATGCTTTGGAAAGTGACCAGAAACCCTGAAATCAAATTTACCCCATACTGGAAATGGGGTTGTAGGCTTTATCTGGTCAAGTTACAGCACAGTTACAATCAGCACACTGTTTTAGTCCTGCTTTGAGGATGTGGTTGTAACATGCAACACACTGGAGTAACTAAAGAATCACTGTGTTAAATGACATTTCATTTTACAAAGTTGAAGCTAATGACTTTGGAAGTGATGAAGAATGTTCTAATAATCAATCACAGAGGCATTAACCTTAATCTAGCCTTCATCTTGATTTAGTTTTTTCTTTTATTATTCTCTCAGTAGCACATAGTTCCTGACAATATAAAGCTAATGGTTCCTCTCAGAGGTCAAAGGTCAGTGTTGTTAATTATTTCATTGATTAGAAAATCCTTGCAGAGGACTGGAATTCACCTTGCACCTCTGATCTCTGCAGTATGATCTCTACAGACACTCACCATCCACGCCATAACCACTGTAAATACATTTTATGAGGGGCCATACGGTATATTTCTGAAAGCACACACACAGACACACACACACACACCAACCACTGCTGAATCATAGCCTTGTTTTAAGGCAAAGTAGTGTGTTTCTCTGTAAAGTAAATATGAGGAATTCAGGAGTTTCATGATGGAGAGCTGGCTGAGAGGAAAGATGACTCATACAGTACAAAGAGGCATTCAGATGGAGGAAATAGAGGACAACAATCTCACCACCAACCTAATTCATTACACAGAGAAAAAACACACTCTCATTCTCAAAATGTAACCAAAAATGAAATATTTGTGTTGGAAAAAATGAGCAACCCATTTTCTAACCAATTTTCCAACATATTCATGCTTTGGAAAAACAGATTGTTTGTACCATATGTACTTTCAGCATTTTCTGAACTTTCACCTCTAGGTCAGATACATGAAAGTTCTCTCTGATTGGCTTTTGCCCTGGGCTTAGATTAGATCATATTTGGGAATGAGAAATATTTCGGAGACTTGAGGTACACAGTATCACTGTCAGATAAAAATCTTGTGCTTCCACCTTTCAAGAGACAATGTACATACATTTTTAAAAAGAAAATATTCCAAAATACAATTATGTTCTTGAAATGTGTGTGTTTTTTTTGTTAGTGTTCGGTCCGAGTTCACCTTTGTCGAATTTGAGTCGAGACAAAGTCCTTAACCAATGGAGTCCGCGTCTATTAGGGGCCAAGTTGGATTCAAGTCCAAGTACTTAAAGTCCAAGTCGAGTCCGGCCGAGTCCAGAAAGTAATTAAATTGAAAAAAGATTTGAAATTTAAATTGTAAATTCACCACTGAGCTGTTAAATTAATTTTTTGACCTTGACAAACCACTGGCAACATAAATGTAACAAAAAATACCACTATTACATCTTGCCATTGCCATTTGATATCTTTGTCATCAGCACCTCAACTAGTTTACTATCAAAAACGGTTTCAAAGAAAAAAAGGGATATAGAGGTATATGTAGAACTTTTATTATATTACAACTGTGTGAAAATACAAATTAACCTGTTTTGTTATTGTATCACTATATTGTGTCTTCCAGTTCGAGCTGACTTTTCAGTGATTTGATGTCTCTCTCCCACAGTTATATAGCCTGAGAGAGAGAGAGAGAGAGTACAGAGTAGAGTTACATTTAGCAGTATGTCATAACAACAAGCTCCATGCTTTATTACTGCTTTTAATCTGTCTATGAATAACAACAAACTCATTTCTTAACACAGCTCTCTTCTTTAATTTTAATCCTTTAAATTAAATTCTTAAAATTAATGGAAAAAATCCCTTTCAGTAGTATTTATTACTACATTAAGAAGTATATTTCACATTTTACATGAAATTCAAGACTAGAATCACCAAATGCTAATGTTTAGGGGTGAGCGATATGACTACAATCTTATTTCATGATAATTAAATGTTTTCTCAGGTAGGTCTAACAGTAATATTCAAGTAAGAAATACTACGGAAATTGAATAAAGCAATTAAATGTAAAATAAAATAGACTTCAGTGTGTGACATATACAGTGATTCTTATTAAATTTACTGAAGTTATTCAGGTAAAGGAATGAGTGAGTGAGTGATTTTTTCTTTGTCTTTTGTTGTTTGATGAACATTAATGACACAGACAGCAGCAGGTTTATTAGACTGCAGTCACTTTAAGACCTAATGCACAGATCCAGTATACTGTATTGACACACCTCCGATTTTTTCCCCAACTGTTTACATTCACTTAAGACATAACCAACTGTGTTTGCATGAATACTGAGCCAGACCTGCATTTTGACACGATGTGTGTGTATTTATTTGACCGTCAAGCGTAATAAGCTACTAAAGAAAACTCAGTTCGGTACTCGCACGATGAGGGGGCTTTCTGTGCATGCATTTCAAGTGTGTGGACACAGAAAGCCTCTGGTCTGGCAGGGAGATATTCATTAATTTCTTGTTATCTTAATTTTATGTTGTTATTTATTTTTATCTTTCTTTTCTTTTTCATGTTACACATGATGCGGACTCGACTGTACTCTGAAAAATTGTCCAAGTCCAGTCAAGTCCAGTCAAGTTCGAGTACAAATTTAACAGAGTGTGTGACAAGTTCATAATTGGACTCAAGTCCGGACTCGAGTCCAAGTCCGGGATCGAGTACCCCAACACTAGTTTTTGTTTTTTCCAGACTACAGTCACTTTACCAGGTAACTCAAAGTACAAAAAACATTATCTTGATGGTATCACCCTGTGACAAGCTTTGGATCCTTTAGGTATAGTTTTGTACCTAAGAGTGATAAAGCTTGAATTTTACAAAAGCCATATAAAGTCAAATCATTGTCAAATGTCTGTTATGCATTTTATCTTTTATAATTAAATATTAATAATGTGACCACAAGTGGGTTTTCCTAAAGCAGTTCAAATAAAAAAAAAATTTAACCTAAAGAATTTTGAGATAGATTTGTAAATTCCGAGCTCATGCAACGAAGGAGTGGTGGTCAGCAAGTCAGATGTAAAAGAAATGGTCCAAGGACATATGAACACATTTTCCAGCTTGGTTTTAGTATGATGACCTTGGCACATGGAGGGCTGTGTGAGGGCTGTGTGAGAGCTGTGACAAACATGTGACAAACCTGAAGAACCCTTAAGTTTTATAGATTTTACCTTAATTATTCATTAAGTAATCGCTTTATCCTGGTCAGGGTCATGGTGGATTTGAAGCCTATCCTGGGAACACTGGGGGTGATGTGGGAATACAGCCTGGATGGGATACCAGTTAAGTCACAGGGCACAACGCACACACACACACACACACTCATTCACACCTGGGTGGATTAGATACAGTCTAACTACTAATGTTTTTGTAAGTTAGGAAGAATCTGGGGAACCTAGAGGACCCCCACAGGGACACCAGGAACATGTGGACAACTGGAAACAGGTAACATGATGATTCATCATTTTTGCTAAGGAAAAAATCCTGATTTTGGATGCCCAAGATGGCTGCCCCTTAATGTTACTGTGTTTAACTGCACGATGAAGTTTTGTTCATTTTTATAGAATAAAGTAAGTCTTACTATCTGTATACTGAAAGTTTGTGTGACATTACTGGCAAACTGGATGCAGATAAATATGAAAAGATTTGGACAAGACAAGCTTCCATTTCTTCCTAAAATAGCGTCATAATGCCAGTACAAAATCATTGAAGGACATGTTGGACACCAGACATGTCTTGTTTGACATGTCATGACTATGTTTGGTGTAAAAGAGACAATTGTGCACATTTAGTTTTTTGCCAAAATATTACTTTATTACTTTACAACATAGCCTTATTTCTTTCTTTTTTTTCATAAGTTCCTTATTGGCTAACATCACTTATGTGAGACCAAAGTGTGATTGACAAATTTCTGCTATAATCAAATATGGCTATGCTGTTTCATTTGACAACAACTGTGATTTTGGAAGGTACAAGACACAAAGAATTGTGATTGAGATTATTTTTGTAGCACATTTATATTTAGAGGAGGTGCCTTTTCTGAAAACTGCTGGCACAAATTTAGGTACAGGGGTAAATGCAAAAATATTCTACTCACTCATGTTTAAAGTTTGAACTTGTTCTGTCATCACAGCGAGTGTGTGTCTGCAAATCACTTCTGAGATCCCTCAGTTCTGTATCGTTCTATGAGGTGGTGCAGTTTGAGGCTGATCTGATGAAGGGCCTTGATGTAATGAACACAGCGTACCTGAGAGACAGGAGTGGGGGGAATTGGAGGGAGAAGTGTGGGAGGATGTCGGTCTCACGAGCAATCAGCAGGCAAATGTCACTGACATTAATAACCACGGGAGGAACAAAGCAAGCAAACAAAACACAATTAAAAGCCACATTAAGGAAGCAAGTGGCTAAGACATCCATCCATCTGTGGCTTGAAAGCTGTGATGGTGAGAAATGTGAATCGATAGTCCTCGTCCAGATCACCTGACCACGAATAATTTGATTTGGGTCTACACAGGGTGAGGATCCACAGCAAGAGAGAAATGGTGGGTGGTGAGCTGTCATATTTGATGAGGCTTGGTTAAGGTCAGGTGGAGGGACAGTGCCTCCCATGGGCTGACCTTTATTTCAAGGCTTTATTAATGCTATTTCAATCCCATCAATTATTTTAATTAAGAAAATAGACATAAAATAAGAGGTAACAATGGTATATCACCTAACAGACAGTTATGAAGAAATAAATTCCTGCTGCCTTGCTGCTATAATTCACTCTCACTATATGGGCTGTATTTAGAATTGGGTTTGTGAGGATTAATACAGAAATTGAGCACATAGCTCTTCAGACCTTAGACCAAACTACAAACTTAAGCTCAATTCAGAAGTCAAGCAATAGTTACACATGCAGGGTGGAGTTAGTCAAAAACTCAGTTACCCATAATTCTGCCCCTGGAGTTTGCCATTGTTCTTGTTCAAGAGACTGTATTAAGTCAAGCACCACTGGCTGACAGTTTGAAATAACCACAATATGTCACACTGCAATTCATACTTTAGGCTATAAATACATGTAAAAACTATATAATGCCATTTGAGGCCACTATTAAATACAGTAAGGTCCATAAGTATTTGGACAGTGATACAATTAAAAAATATTGCCTCTGTACACCACCACAATAGATTTAAAATGAAGCAATCAGGATGTAATTCAAGTGTAGACTTTCAGCTTTAATTCAAGGGATTTAACAAAAAAAAAAGTGCATTAACCATTTAGGAATTACAGACATTTTCTTACAGAGTCCCTCCATTTTCACAGGCTCAAAAGTAATTGGACAATTGGAATAAGCAGATTCGAGGACAAGTGTGGATTGATTCCTCATTATTTCATGATAAATTGAGGGCCCGTTCACACTGGGACGTTTTTTCGCAGCTGAATGAAAAGTGCAAATGCACTTCCTGACAGTAGATGGCGCTTATTGAAAAGCAGAAATACCCCAGTACACAAGGTGGCACTGCACAACTTTCCGTTTCTGACACCCGCTTATAACTGAGAAGAAGAGAGCCGGTATTTACATCTTTGCAAAAAGTCGTTCACACACTTTTTGCGAATTGGCTAACTGAGATTAATACATAATATCTACAAGCACCAGCACTCACTACAGCAACTGATATTTAATATTTTTGATCTAACATGTTCTGTAAAAATGTAAAGTATTTGGTGATTTGGCCACTGCAACAAATACTTCTTTAAAGCTGAATCATTAAAGTTCTAAATTTAAACAGTATACTCTTTTTAAATAAGTAATGATGTGATCCAAAGTCACAGCAACAGCATTCACATACTTATGGGAAGACCCAGATTTTTTTGTCCACCAATCGTACGGTTGGCCGAAGTGGCCGTACATGCCGAAGTGTCCTTGGGCAAGACGCTGAACCCCAAGTTGCTCCCGATGGCAAGTTAGCGCCTTGCATGGCAGCTCTGCTACCATTGGTGTGTGAGTGTGTGTGTGAATGGGTGAATGAGACACAGTGTAAAGTGCTTTGGATAAAAGCACTACATAAGTGCGCCATTTACCATTTAACTATTATTGTACCCAAAAATGTTAATGTTCCTGCAAATTGATGAAGTGTTGACTATGAATAGTCTTTTTTTTGTGGTCAATATGATAATACAACGACACAATAATGGGGCACTTAGCTATTTGAATAAGATGTCAAGAATACTTATATGCATATATTCCAGGTGCAAAATAAATATAATGGACTATCAATCAGTGGATTATCATTTGCATATTTGAGGGAATAGACAAAGAAACAAACAATGCTATTTAGTTTAGAAAGTGTAGTCTTCTGTAGGATCAGTTAGAATTTTCAGTGTGGTTAAAAAAAAAGCTACAACATCATAAATGAGTCATGAAGTTCTCATCTGCTACTCATTCACGCTCTCGGCGTTCAGACACCAAAGACACCAGTAGCTTAACATTCATCAATGCACTAGTGAGGTCAGCACACCAAAAGGCCTGAAAAACCACGAATGACAACTAAAGTGGATGAATGCACTTTATCCACACATTTAAACATCTAGCCAAGTCAAGAACATTCTGGAGGAGGAAGGTGTATCATTGTCAAAGTCTACAATCAAGAGACGCCTTCATTAATGTAAATACAGACAGTTTACCTTAAGATGCAAACCACTGGTAACACTCAAGAACAGAAAGGCCATGTTAGACTTTGCTAAAAAAAAAATAATAATAAAAAAGGTTGACCAGAGCTGATGCAAGATTAACTTGTACCAGAATGGTGAGAAGAGAGGAGTATGGATAAGGAAAGGAAGAGCTCATGATCCAAAGCATACCACATCATCTGTCAATCATGTGGAGAAAGTGTTATGGCATGGGCATTTATGGCTGTCAATGGAACTGGGTCACTGGTGTTTATTGATGATGTGACTGCTGATAGAAGTAGCAGGATGAATTCTGAAGAGTATAGAGCTATATTTTCTGCTTAGATTCAGTCCAATGCTGCACAACTGATAGGACGGCATTTCCCAGTACAGCTGGATAATGACCCAAAACATACCCTAAATGCAACCCAAGGGCTTAATAAGTCAAAAACAAATTTAATATACTTAAAAATATTAGTATTAAAAGTACTAAAGAGTTAATCAATATTTTTGTTAAACACCTTGAATTCAAGCTGAAAGTCTACACTTCAATCACATCTTGATTGCATCATTTTAAATCCACTGTGGCTGTGTAGAGAGGAAAAAATTCAAATATTGTGTGACTGTCCAAATACTTAAGGACCTGATTATACTTACATATGGCACTATTAATTAATTCATAGTATTGTCTTTATCATTACTTCTTTTTTCAACACACCAAATAGTCAACAGTCATATAGTGTCTTTTCCTCTCTTATGACCTCCATCCAATCCAGTTGTTTTCTAGTCTCTCTTCATCCTTATCTTTGTTTCCCCCTTTTCCATTTCTTCATCACTCTCTCTGTCTTTCTTTGTCTCTCTATCTTTATCCGTACCTATATTTCTCTCTCCTCCTTTCCTCCACTCACTTTTTCTTGCTTAAATACACACACCTGCCCTCTAAGTTGAATGTCACATTCATTTTTTCTTGCTTGTCTGATGTCTGTATTTAACCTTAATGCTCATAAGCCGATGGCTTCGCTGATCCCCAGAGCAGAAAGAAAGGTCTTATTCAACTCATTTGGCTTTCTATTTTTATAAATGTAAGGAAGCAAATCATGCCACATCATATTGATTTGATGTGAGAAATTTCAAGCATTTCTTGCGGGTGGCTGTATACTTTTCCCTTTATTATTTTTCTCATAATTAAAAGAAATTCATATAAGTTATTGTGTTTGGAAATGTACTTGCCTTTCAAGGAGAAGAGCTTGAAGTGTTCAACGAATTTATTCTGTCATAAAACAAAGACAAGACTTGAAGTTGAAGAATGTGAATTTCACTTCACATTCTTAAACAATTTTTAATTACATTTTTTAAAATATCTTTTAATGTTGGTCTGGTAGGCATTTAAGGTAACTGCGGTTGTGTGCGAATAACTGGAAGGTTGCAAGTTTCTGTGAAATTGAAGTGAAATTCAAACATTTTTTCCAACAGTAGAAATAGAAGGAAAATAATAAGATTTTTGTCCAAATATAAAGCAAAACAACATTTACCCAGGTACCACATAAACATCAGAATGACGCGTGCAAGGCACAACCTTGTTTGCTAATTGATAAGATGTTGGCACAATGTTGTTTTTTTTATCATCCCCTTCTTTCAACTACCTATGAGTATAATGTGTAAGTTCAATTCATTAATTTAATCTCCACACTGTGATAAACAATTTTCAGTTTAAGTTTCTGAATATATA
>JANDJT010000071.1:7782368-7792969 GCA_024331685.1 Stegophilus panzeri | reverse complement strand
ATCACATACACATTTCAGATGTGATTGTGTAAATAATATGTGCAAAATCTGTGAAAGTGCAACCTGTGAATCCATGAAATGTGACAAACAAGTGATATCATGTGATTAATTAGTCACGTCAGAAAATCGCATGTACAAAAAATATAAACACATACAGTGCACTAAATGTGAAAATAAATTAATCATGTGTAAAAATTGTGGAGAACAAACTGCACTACACAGCAGAAACGATACCTTAGCAAGTGAAAATATCATACACATGGGCAAATGTATCTAAAATGTATTATTATGAGATGATCATAAATCAAATACTGTATAAGATTATTCAGCCTGTTTTAGACGCTTTTATTAATTTCAAGCTTTAAATAAATAAATAAAAATATCCAGAAATGGGTTTGAAAATATTTGATTTACTGTAATATTTGAATAGGAAATAGATAGATAGATAGATAGATAGATAGATAGATAGATAGATAGATAGACTTTATTGATCCCCTGAGGAAAATTGTTAAGAAGCTCATGTGGCTAATACCAGAAATACTAGATAAATTTGACTACACTCAAGATATTTTGATTTGCTACCATATTTGTTGCAATGTGAAAACTTAACCTGTGAAAGTAAACAAACTGTGTCAAAATAAATTAATCATGTGAAATAAATCATGTGTGAAACATAAAAATACATGCACATGTGAAATGTCCACACATGGAAACAAGTTAAACCTAATGTCAATTGTCTAAAAAAAAAAAAAAAAACGTGCAAAGGTCACACGAGCACCAATCATTGTGATTATTCATGTGAAGTTCGTGTGACTTTGCTGTTTGCCTTTATGGTTCATCCCATAGCTTGACACGTATAGGCCCTGAATGTTACAACAAATTAGCTGCTTGGGTTGAGAAATAGTCCAATTAAATATCTCCATCAAACATCAGTCCTGACAAAAATGAAAATATGTGCTGTGGTTTCTAATCAGATACCTACCAGTTTGAATAACATAGAAGCTGTGTCTAATAAAGTGTACACCAGAGGCCTTATAGTAGAGAACCTATGACATGTAGCCAGGTGTCCTATTTATTTATTTGTTTGTTTGTTTGTTTGTTTGTTTTTTGTCACAGTGGTGGAAATCACAACACACCATTACAAAAGTTGCATTTATTATTGAGTTCCTATAGTTATTATGGGCATCATGGTGGCACATAGGGTAACATTGCTGCCTCACAGCCAAAGATCCACCTTGTCACTGATCAGGATGGAGTTGGTTACAGAAGATGAATGAATGACTGAAGTAGTTATTAGCCAGTTTGACTAGTCACTTGAATTAAATGGCTTTCAACCAAAATTTTACAACAGAAAATCAAGTAACACTATAAGCAATGTCAACTCAACTTCAGGAATCAAACATTACAACACACAGAAAAAACATTATTGTACCCATTTGAACACGGAGCCTAAGATTTTAATAGTTCATTGAATAAAGCTATGCTGAGGGATGTATGGAAATTTCTTTAGACCAAAATGGGTTCCTAATTGTAAAAAGTTTTAGAACTGCTGTTGTACACCGTGTTCAAAACAATAAAAAGCAATACAGCTCCTGAAACACTTGTACCAACACCAGACATTACCATGTACTGAGAATGTCCCACCACCCAAATAATATAGTACCTGGTGGTGCTGTGGTGTTTTCCATTAAAAGACAGGTTAGAGATGGCCTGACAAATTGTGCATAGCAAGAGTTGGAAGACAGACAGTAATTGTTGTTGCCTTCTCAGCTGTCTAAACTCAGTGCTAACGCCATATCACTGAGACATGGTGTACCACCTTTGCTTTTACATGGTGTTTGGAAGGACTTCACCAGAATCCATGCCAACAGCCTCCCAGAAGAGGTAAACAATCAAAACAACACCAGCCTCCCTCATGCTGCACCTGCAGCTCATGATGAGCCACTGTTTCAGGTGCAGCTCGCCCTCCAGCTGTGCCCTTAACAAGCTCCGCTCTCTCTTCTGAAATAGAAGTGCAAGGCTTCATAGTCCCGATTTTTTTTTTTTTTTTTTTTTTTTTTTTAAACGAATCACATGTCTACCCTGTTCACTCCTGCAGATAAAATCGCGTGCCGTTTTTCCACTATACAGGGAGGTAAACTACAGTAATATCAATATCATTTCTCTCACAGCTGCCCCAGCTGGAGCAAGATGAGTACAGGTGTTCCTGTCACGACCGTTCTCTGTCTCCACTCTGAGCTCTCTGTAAGGACCTGCTGTTTTGGTGCAGTATTGTACACACACTGGGGACAGCTGGAGTTTTGTCAGTGATGTGATTGTGTTGGTGGGGGCTCTTGAGTGGTGGCTCTTTAAAGGAAAACTCCACAATGAAACACATTAAATACGCTTACATTGAAATCTTTCTATCCTCAGATACAAATTTTCAGGTGAGAAGGTAGAGTTTGTGCACTGTGATGACATCACAGGGGGGCATTCCTTGCACAGTTACAATGGCATTTAATAGGTGAACAAATTTCAATGATCTCAGATGGTCAGGATTTCACTGTTAGCTCCTATAAAACCAACTTAAAGAACCAAGAGCATCTTTCTTCACTCAAGGTTCAACGTCATATTCATGAAAGTTCCAACGTCAGGTAGTGAAGACAGAATTGAACATAGTTTAACATGGTTACACCAAGTTACAGCAGAGACTCAGCTAGTTAGGAAGCTGTGAGATGACAAGCACAATCACATTGATGGTATTTGCATAAAATTTGAAGTTGTGGAAGCTGATCTGTTTGAGCAGAATGTACAGATGAGGTGGTGACAGAGCTGGACAGATTAAAGGACGAAAGTGCTGCTGCATCACCCTCTTTAGATAAAGATTATGCAAGTTCTAAATCCAGCTTGCGACAAGCATGATGATGAAAGAAGTTTGATTTTGAGCTGACTTTTCTTGTGCTTTTGGGTCAGTAGTGGTGTACGTCTTGGAGTTCTGGCATGGAAACCTTCTGCGTTTAGTATGCACCATACTGTGTTCACTGAAATCTCAGTGCCTGTTGCCACCAAGTCTTGCTGCAGGTCCTTTGCAGTCATTCAAGAGTTTTTCACAACCTGCCTTCTCAGAAATCTGGTTGCAGCCATTGATAGCTTCCTTTTCTGCCCCGTCCAGGTATTACATCAATTTTCTAACCCTAGCCAGTTTAGGTATTTCATGTGTTCCAGCTCAAGCACACCTGGTGCAACTAATGAATCCCTTGATTGTGACAACACCTGTTTTGCATATGTGTGCTGTTGTGAGGGATTCTATTCAGGGTGTTGAATAATTTTGAGACTGGAGAGGTCATTATAAGTTGCATTTTCAGTTGAATTTGGGGAAACCACTTGAAGCATTCATTGTGTTGAACTATTTCTATTGCTTTTATTTGATTTGTTCATTGCAAACAGCTGAAAGTCTGCATATTTTGACAATAAACCTGATTTGCAATGGGGGTTGAATAATTTTGATCGTAACTGTAAATCTTGGCTAGTTGGCCAATCTGTAGCTCATCTGTACAGAATAGCAGCACTGACAAATATGTTCAGCTGCTGTCTAACATTGTATAAGCACCAGCTTGAAAAAAATATGTGGTGGTTGGTTGTGTGTGTGCCAGGGGAAGCAGGTCAGTCAGTCAGTATGAAACTTGATAGTGAGAATTGGTGATGACTAAATTCATAAAAAGGCCAAAATATTTCCTGTGATGTTTTTGTTTATATGCCTATAGTCCTAGATCTAGACCCTTGTCCTGCCTATATTTAAAACATAAACCCATGCATGGGAAGATCGTTTATTCCCAGCTAACACAGTTATGTTGTAAAGACCGGCCCGGACCATACTCGTCGCACCAACATGCCAAATAACGTTCCAACGATGTAACTTTTTGATTCCTGTATTTGGTGTGGCGACGTTATAGTTGGACGTTGTTGGAACGTACCGAGTATGTTCCAATGACCAAAATGGTACATTGTACAGAAGTAACCGGACCAGACCATATTAATCACAGCGACATACCAAATAACGTTCCAGCCACATAACCTTGTGATTCCCATATTCATCGTGGAGACGTTATAGCTTATAGTATGATGCTGGAACGTAGCAAATATGTCCAAATGACCATGGTCAGGATCTGATAATTTAATCCTTTCAATCATAACTCAAGAAAATATGAGCGGCTGCTTAACTGTCTCCAGTAACAATTCTTCAGCCTCAACTCCACTTTTATTTCTAACATATCTCACTCTTTGGGTTAGAGGTGGATATGCAATTCCTGTGTAATTCCTTTATGGACAGCAAGCAAATTTGTTTACTTTGAAACCCATACCCTATTGGACTGACTTTCATTCCCTGCCTTAAAATTTAAATGTTTTTAATAAAATTTTATTGGTTTTGATGAAAGCAATTTAAACAATGCAATCATAATGGTATTTGTTGCGGAATTTCTATTCGACCTATCATCTCAAAATGTAGTCATAAGACACACCTGTGCCTCAAGTAACATCAACCAAGACATTTATAGCATTTAGTGATCAGCATTTTGACTTTTTTTTCCCCAAAAATACTAAGCCAATACATAACCATTAAGCTAAATAATTATTTTGTAGATTACCAACAAAAAAATATTTTGTATCTTACCAACAAATTCATATGCAGAACAAAAAAAATAATATAAATTCATAAATTATTAATTAATCATATAAATTAATACATTAATGTAACCAAAGAAAACAAAAAGCCTTATTCTTCAAAAAGTAAAAGTGCCTCATCATCATTTTCGTCATGTTGTTGCTGCTGTGGAGCCTGTCTCTGGTCCTGCTGCTGAAAATGAAAGTATATTTTAGTTTTACAGCAATTAACTACACATTAGGGTAGATACTATGCTTACAATTTTTTAAGAAGCACTTGTGCTTCTAATTACAAAAACTAAAATGGAAGTAAAAATTTATCTCAGATTTTATCTCAGGCCACCTCACAAGTCTCTTGTTCGTGAGCAAATTAACAAAACAGGGCATTTAATTATGAAATTAGTCGGCCTGACTGAGTGGCAAAACATCCAGCAAAATGACTGATTTTAATAGGGGAAGCTGCGAAAATGCTAGTATAACTAATGATTATCAGCTTAAATTAAAGGCAGTTGGATTCGACAGTGACCCTTTCAACTTGCCCAAGAACCTGTGTTCCATGGACATTGGCCATGTGGCCAGAAATCGGTTTTCCTGACAATTATATGTACCTGATTTCGACGCCGGGGAAATAGACTAAGCAAAGCCTGGCATACAAATGCCTTGACGCTTGGTCCTACTTCAACGCGGGATTTGTTGGAGAAATTAAAGTCACAAGATCACCAATAAACATTATGTTTGTATGTGTACAGGTATGTACAAATATTTTTATTTTATTATATCATTTTATCTGGTAAACCGTAAGCTAGCTAGTACTAGTTTGTTTGTAGCTAACACTGATTCCACTTACTAATGTTATATATTTGTGAAGGTAAAACACAGCCAGAGAATGAATGAGCCCCCCATTATTCATTATTACCCAAATATGTAGCAATTTATTCATCATTGTACAACATGAATACCACATGCCAAATTACTTACACTTACACTGGTCGATTAAGGAGTTAATGGTTTTTTGGCATTCTGTAAAAAGATAGCTCAGAATTATTGTTGAATCTTTTAGCATAATTGATCGAACAACAGCTTTTTCCCATTTTAGATGTTTTTTTTTTCCCTGTGTTTTCGCAGAATTCACGCTGTACACTAATGCTGCTGCTCAGTATTTTTGCCACTGACCGCGGTGGGTTCCAGCTACCGTGACATCATGTGCATACCCTCTATACTAGTTGATGTCACGTGATTGAGGTCGTGTTCTTGACCTGCTGAAAGTGTATGTGAATGTGTGCTTATGGGAAAGTAAAGTTCCATTATGTTGTAATTCGACACATCTCTCTCTCGTGTGTTTATTATTCTCACCACACAAACCCAAAGTACAACATGGTGTCAGAAGATGCAAACTCCCCAGTCTTCCTGAAGGGAGTGAAGAGGATGTCCGACGTGAGTTATAACTTCGCAGCAAGCGAGTGAAGCAGCGCAGAGCAATAAATAGAAAAAAGGGGACTCTCTCTTCGATGCGGTGAGTACTAAAAATAGAACAGAGCGATAGTGCAGGAGTAAAATAACAAAACACAAAAACCGTTTAAAAAATACAGAGGTGCACCACGTGAATGAGAGCACAAGGAAGATAAGCATGGAGCAGTTCAAACCCCTGTCACCCCTCCTGCTAAAAGGCAATATCAGTGAGAACTGACGCCGATGGGAGCAGCGGTTTTTGCTGTACATGACGGCAGTTGGATTGAATGACAAAGATGAGAAAGTAAAGATCACAATTCTGCTTCACACAATTGGGGAAGAAGCCTTGGAGGTATATAACACACTGCAAATAGAGTATGCTGATTGAGATGATCCTAAAATGAATTAAATCATCTGATCATTTAGAGAGTATTGCAGCCCCAAGAAAAATGTTGTTTTTGAGCACCACCATTTCTGGACACTGACAATGACGGAATCATTGTCACAGACAAGTTTGTCACAGAAATGCGGCAGAAGTGTAAACATTGTGAATTTGTGGCAGCTGAAAATTATATGATGAGGGACATAATTGTTTTTAGTATACCAGACACAAGGCTGAAAGAGCATCTACTTAGAGAAGCTGACTTAACTCTAGACAGAGCTGTGGAAATATGCAGAGCAGCTAAGGTTGCAAAAACCCAGATACAGGCCATGGGCATACAAAATGATGCAGCTGTTCATGCTATCAAGCACATAAAGAAAATGGATACCAAACAGGGGAAACAGCTGAGTACAAAACACATGCCTGTGCAAAAAATACAATTTTCAGAGCAGAACCTGTGCAAAAAATTCTGCAAAATGCACCCTGCTGTCATATATCAAGGAGGTAACTCTGGACTTCATTTCCCAGCAGCCACTACACCATACTACATCACTGTCACATGACTACCTGCACATGTTTCTTTTTAACGAGCACTCCTATATATAGCCACTGTTTGTACTGCTTCCTCGTCTTACGTATTGTCTATTTTGACCTTTGTCCCTGTACTGTGATTTGTTTCATAGTTTATGTTTAGCCTTAGCCACAGTAATTTGCCTAGTTGTCTTAGTGTCTTTGTTTTGTTGCTTGTTTGTTTATTAAACTGCTCGAAGATCTGTACTTGCTTCTGTATCTACCTTTGAACCGTGACAGAACGTAAGACCTACAATGGAAGCAGCGGATCATCATGAAATACCTGGGCTTCACTCTGCCACCTATGTTCGCAGAGAACTACGCCACGCCATGCCAACAGGAGGAGGAGTACCAGGCTTTGCTACATAAGGACACGGAGGAGTCCGGGTACAAGTGGGAGTGTTAACTGGGCTAGTACCATCTCCCACCCTCCCTCCCCTATTATGGATCTAGTCCAGCAATCGGAGTCAGCGGAGAACGTAAGTCAGCCTCCCTGCTCGTCTGAGGATGCCGCTCAGCCTTTCAGATCAGCTGAGGACGTCGCTTAGCTGCCTTGGTTGGCTGAAGACGTTGCTCCAACTCCCGACATACCCAAGTGCTCCCCTCTGTTTGCCAACCCCACGCACAACGGCGCTGGGCTTGCCTGCTCCGCTGAGGAACTCACCCTGCTTTTCTGCACCGCTGAGGGCATCGCTTAGCTGAGGACGTCGCTCCGCCTTCCTTCCTGGCTGAGGACGTCGCTCCGCCTTCCTTCCTGGCTGAGGACGTCGCTCCGCCTTCCTTCCTGGCTGAGGACGTCGCTCCGCCTTCCTTCCTGGCTGAGGACGTCGCTCAGCCTTCCTGCTCAGCTGAGGACATCGCTCAGTCTTCCTGCTCATCTGAGGACGCCGCTCAACCTTTCGGATCAGCTGAGGACGTCGCTCAGCCGCCTTGGTTGGCTGAAGATGTTGCTCCGTATCCCGACATACCCAAGTGCTCCCCTCTGTTTGCCAACCCCACGCACAACGGCGCTGTGCTTTCCTGCTCCGCTGAGAAACTCACCCTGCTTTTCTGCACCGCTGAGGGCATCGCTCGGCTGAGGACGTCGCTCCGCCTTCCTGCCCGGCTGAGGATGTCGCTCCGCCTTCCTGCCCGGCTGGGGACGTCGCTCCGCCTTCCTGCCCGGCTGGGGACGTCGCTCCGCCTTCCTGCCCGGCTGAGGACGTCGCTCCGCCTTCCTGCCCGGCTGAGGACGTCGCTCTGCCTTCCTGCCCGGCTGAGGACGTCGCTCAGTCTTCCTGTTCGTCTGAGGACGTCGCTCTGCCTTCCTGCTGGTCTGAGGATGCCGCTCAGCCGCCTTGGTTGGCTGAAGACGTTGCTCCATCTCCCGACATTCCCAAGTGCTCCCCGCTGTTTGCCAACCCCACGCACAACGGCGCTGTGCTTGCCTGCTCCGCTGAGGAACTCACCCTGCTTTTCTGCACCGCTGAGGGCATCGCTCGTCTGAGGACGTCGCTCCGCCTTCCTGCCCAGCTGGGGACGTCGCTCCGCCTTCCTTCCCGGCTGGGGACGTCGCTCCGCCTTCCTTCCCGGCTGGGGACGTCGCTCAGCCTTCCTGCCCGGCTGAGGACGTCGCTCAGCCTTCCTGCCCGGCTGAGGACGTCGCTCAGTCTTCCTGCTTGTCTGAGGACGTCGCTCTGCCTTCCTGCTGGTCTGAGGATGCCGCTCAGCCGCCTTGGTTGGCTGAAGACATTGCTCCGTCTCCCGACATACCCAAGTGCCCCCCTTTGTTCGCCAACCCCGCGCACAACGCCTCTGTGCTTGCCTGCTCCGCTGAGGGCATTGCTCGGCTTTACCGCTCCGGTAAGGAATGCACTTCACTTTTCTGCCCGGCTGAGGCCGCCACTCAGCCTTGCTGTTCAGCTGAGGACGCCACTCAGCCTTCTTGCTCGGCTGAGGACGTCGCTCTGCCATCCTGCTCGGCTGAGGACCTCGCTCCAATTTCCTGCTCGGCTGAGGACATCGCTCTGCCTTCCTGCTCGGCTGAGGACGTCGCTCTGCCTCCATGTTCTGCTGAAGACGTCGTTCCTCTTCTTTGCTGCGCGCCATATGTCACTCCCCCTTCCTGCTCCACGGAGGACATCGTTTCCCCCTCGTGCTGCGCGGAGAGCATCGTTCCTCCCTTTGGCCTCACGGAGATCTTCGCACCCCTCTCTGGCCTCGTGGAGAACCTCGCTCCTCTCTATGGCCTTGCGGAAATCTTGGAGCTTCCATCGGGCTTCGCGGAGAACCTCGCTCCCCTCTCCTGTCCTGCTGAGGAAGTTGTCCCGCTGTCCTGCCCCGTAGAGGACGTCGCTCTGAGCTCCAGCCCCGCAGAGGACGCCGCTCTGATTGCCTGTTCTGCTGAGGACGTCACTCTGCTTACCTGTTCTGCTGAGGACGTCGCTCTGCTTACCTCTTCCACTGAGGACGTTGCGTTGCTTTCTTGCTCCGCTGAGGACGCCGCTCAGTCTCCTGGTTCAGCTGGGGACATTTTGCACAGGGGGCCAGGACAGGACCGTCCTGGCCCCCTGGACCGCCAGAGGGAGGGAGTGAGTTTATTCAACGCAGCAGACATGTTAAAACCAAGTCATATGTAACCAACCATTACGTTATGAAGAGTTACTTTATAGCCAAATAACACACAAATAGCTAACATGAGCTGATGAATGAGTTGCTGCACAGCACTCAAGATTTAGAAACCAGTAATGTATATAGTAGTAACAGTCCACGGCTAAATTGGCTAAACTTTAGCCGCTAATGGATGATTGACGGCATGCTTTCTGTAAAGTCGTCTAGTCATTTTAGAAATATGTAACTTAAAAGAAAACAATGTGTAGTTTTAACATTTGGACAGTTGTCTATATTTACGTTGCAGGATAAATTTGACGTTCAATTTGTGAAGACTTCTAGGAGTACCAGGAAAAGTTGCTAGCTGTCTCGCTGTAAACTGCTAAACCAAGACCGCTACAGTGACTGAAGTGCTGAAGTAAAAGAAAAAGAAGTGATATTGTTCTAAATGAAGTGTTGTTTGGTAATATTTTGTATGTTCTCAGTACAGTTACACAGTTTGTGTATAGGCATACACTTTTTCCGTTTCAACCTTGTATTCGAATGTTGCTTGGAACATAGAATTTGAATAATAACGGGTCTGGAACTGGCATAAAGTTGGGTTGACGTTGAATGTTAGATATTAGCAGATATGCGGAAATTAAGGGACCGTCTCTAAAGTTACATACGACATTGTTAAACACGAAGGAAATGACTTACAGTCCACACGGTTGCTTAGTGGTTAGCACGTTAGCCTCACACGCAAAGGCCAGTCGCACGTAGGTCTAGAGCATTGACTAGCCAATCGAAAGCGAGGAAAATCTGGGAGGCGAGTCGGACGAAACTAACGTAAAAAATTCGGTTTGAATCCCACCTTGGCTAAAATGTGATTTTAAAAAAAAACTTGTTTTAATGTCGAATCCATAAAAATATGATAAACATATTAAAACAATATGATGTACAAAAATAAAAGTCATTTCCCAAGAGTTTT